>JAQNBH010000015.1:6230212-6272198 GCA_028752905.1 Cladorhizidae sp. MBARI D1340-BT2
AAATTTATTATCTTGGTTCACTACAATACCCTGTCAGCAGAAAACAAATACGCTGTGAGAAACTGGATATTGGGTAAAGGAGAGAAGCGAAGTCATACCCTTAGGGCCTTGTAGGTGCTCTGGTAGTGCCCTTACCAGAGCACAGAGTAAAGCCAAACAAAAGCAGGAAAGGGAAGACAACGAAGCAACTGTCAATTCAGGTGCCACCATAATTCGATTAGGTAAGGTGTCAACACCTAAAGAGGCACAGTCAGGATCAGTTAGCGGCTCCCTTCCTATGGAGGGAGAAGCATATGTATGCTCTCTTTAAAGAAACCTTGGAGGTTTTCAAGATATAAACACTTTTAATTACCGATCTGGGGGCAGGAAATTTCTGTTAGTGGTGCATTCTCCTGCCACCTCCCCCCAGCCACCTCCCCCCACCCCCTGCCACCTCCCTGACTGTATGACATACATGTACCAATGGTTTATGGAACCACACAAGAACTTATTTTAAGGAAAGTATGAGAACTGGGTCCAGTACTACCTTGATTATCCGGAACCCAGTTAGCCGGAAGCTCAGATTATCCGCAAGACTAATTGTATGCATATGTGCACACGAAGGGTGTGTGTCCGCTCCAGCATATTGAGATGGAAGAGAGTGGAGAAGAGAGCTGCTGAAGGAGTTGAGTATGGCTAGAACTAGAGGCAAACATTAGAGAAGTATGCTTTCTATGGAGAAGAAAATAGAAGTCTGCTTAGGCTGAAATGTCAGAGCATTTGGTCGCCAGCCCGGGAATATAAAACCTGAATGTCAGCTAGTCCCAACTAACCTGAAAAATACATTACTAATACATCAGAAAGACGAGCTAAGAAGGTAACTAATCTTGGGGGCTTGAATAGGAGCTAGAGATGATGAGCAACTAGTCTTGGGAGGAGGAGCTAGAGATGATGAGCTAAGAAGGCAACTAATCTCAGGAGCTGGAGTAGGAGCTAGAGATGATGAGCTAAGAAGGGAACTAGTCTCAGGAGCTGGAGTAGGAGCTAGAGATGATGAGCTAAGAAGGGAACTATTCTCAGGAGCTGGAGTAGGAGCTAGAGATGATGAGTTAAGAAGAGAACTATTCTCAGGAGCTGGAGTAGGAGCTAGAGATGATGAGATAAGAAGGGAACTAGTCTCAGGAGCTGGAGAGGGAACTAGTCTCAGGAGCTAGAGTAGGAGCTAGAGATGATGAGCTAAGAAGGGAACTATTCTCAGGAGCTGGAGTAGGAGCTAGAGATGATGAGCCAAGAAGGGAACTAGTCTCAGGAGCTAGAGTAGGAGCTAGAGATGATGAGCTAAGAAGGGAACTATTCTCAGGAGCTGGAGTAGGAGCTAGAGATGATGAGTTAAGAAGAGAACTATTCTCAGGAGCTGGAGTAGGAGCTAGAGATGATGAGATAAGAAGGGAACTAGTCTCAGGAGCTAGAGTAGGAGCTAGAGATGATGAGCTAAGAAGGGAACTAGTCTTGGGAGGTGAAGTAGGAGCTAGAGATGATGAGCTAAGAAGGGAACTAGTCTCAGGAGCTGGAGTAGGAGCTAGAGATGATGAGCTAAGAAGGGAACTAGTCTCAGGAGCTGGAGTAGGAGCTAGAGATGATGAGCTAAGAAGGGAACTAGTCTCAGGAGCTAGAGTAGGAGCTAGAGATGATGAGCTAAGAAGGGAACTAGTCTCAGGAGCTAGAGTAGGAGCTAGAGATGATGAGCTAAGAAGGCAACTAATCTTGGGGGCTGAAGTAGGTGGCATTTCAAGTGTGTTTCATGGCCACCATATCTACCAATCAATTTGGACACCTTTCATTAGCGAATGGCTCCACTTGGGGAAGGATGAAGAGTAGACAATTATCGGGACAGACACCTGTAAGCATCCTCTACGCCGGGCACATTTTTTCTTTCTAAGACAGTAAGACCAGTGCTGCTTCTTAGCAAGGTACACACACATGCCTAACCAGACAGTTTGTAAGGACAGTGAGGCCAGCACTTACCAGAGGACTAACACTTCATATTTTAAAGTGTGTTGCTTGTTTGTGACCTCAAGAAAAATGAAGACAAGGTCCATTCCGTTCTCCTTCCTTGTTCTGTAATGATACTATGGGTATTACATCATATTTTAATTAGACACAGTACACATTAATTAAATTCATGGCCTACGCTATGAATATCTAAGTTATCACTAAATTCAATTATCCGCAAGATGTTTAGTCCCTAGTCTTGTGGGTTGAGTCTACTGTAGTGATAAACACTTGATAGCTATGCTACTGTCAACATGATCTAGTAGCTAACCAGTGGCACAAGTGAGACCACAATCTAATTAGACATAATGGCTTCCCAATCACAACATGCACAGGGCATAGCCTTTAAAGGGAGCACGCTCCTCTGAAGTGTCTCAGGAAGCAACCTCTTGGTGATGAAGTAACCACAGAAAATGGGTAAAGGGTAGATATCACACCCACAGCTCGTGTTACACCCATGCGGTAACTTCAGCTTGAACCCGGCAAGGGCCTCGCAAGGGCAATTGCCAGAGGAAGCAAAATTGATGTCTTTGCAAGGTTAGTCCACATTGTGGAGACCAGTGGGGTGTGGCACCAGGCAGACAGCTGTGGGTGTGGCACCTGGCAGACAGCTGTGGGTGTGGCACCAGGCAGACAGCTGTGGGTGTGGCACCAGGCACACAGCTGTGGGTGTGGCACCAGGCAGATAGCTGTGGGTGTGGCACCAGGCAGATAGCTGTGGGTGTGGCACCAGGCAGATAGCTGTGGGTGTGGCACCAGGCAGATAGCTGAGGGTGTGGCACCAGGCAGGTAGATGTGGGTGTGGCACCTGGCAGATAGCTGTGGGTGTGACACCAAGCAGATAGCCGTGGGTGTGGCACCAGGCAGATAGCGGTGGGTGTGGTGCCAGGCAGATAGCTGTGGGTGTGGCACCAGGCAGATAGCTGTGGGTGTGGCTCCAGGCAGATAGCTGTGGGTGTGGCACCAGGCAGATAAATGTGGGTGTGGCACCAGAAAGTTAGCTGTAGGTGTGGCACCAGCAAGATAGCCGTGGGTGTGGCACCAGGCAGATGGCAGTGGGTGTGGCACCAGACAGATAGTTGTGGGTATGGCACCATGGCACCAGGCAGATGGCTGTGGGTGTGGCACCAGGCAGATGGATGTGGGTGTGGCACCAGGCAGATAGCTGTGGGTGTGGCACCAGACAGATAGCTGTGGGTGTGGCACCAGGCAGATGGCTGTGGGTGTGGCACCAGGCAGATGGCTGTGGCACCAGGCAGATGGCTGTGGCACCAGGCAGATGGATGTGGGTGTGGCACCAGGCAGATGGCTGTGGGTGTGGCACCAGGCAGATGGCTGTGGGTGTGGCACCAGGCAGATGGCTGTGGGTGTGGCACCAGGCAGATGGTTGTGGGTGTGGCACCAGGTAGATAGCTGTGGGTGTGGCACCAGGCAGATAGCTGTGGGTGTGGCACCAGGCACATATTCCCTCATAGACTACGTTTTGATATTGTGGCAGGCAATTAGCACAATCTGATATACACCACCTATAATATATATACACCACTATATATATATACACCACTATATATATATACACACCTATGTAGATATTCCCCGGACTGAAACCCTAGCAGGCTTTTCCTCAATTGTATATGACTTGACAATGTGCTATGCAGGTCTCTAGCCTTAGGTGCCAGGACTTGGGCTCTATGCCCGGCCTCTGCCCTGTCCACAGAGATATGGCAGAAATGCCTTCACCTTGACCATGAATATTCCATGTTCCTCAATGACAGGTAGTCAATTGTATATTCCCATCCCATTCATCGTTGTAATTAATTGTAGCTACTTGCCCAGCACAAGACAGGGACAGGTTACAGTCAGTAATGTCTCGTTAAAGATAAAAGCACTATAAGGACCACCCAGAGATCTCTAGCCCTCCCACAAGAGCATGCATGTGGCTGGCATCAGGCAAGTTTCAAACTAACAACGCTTAGTTAAAAATTGTGATAGAGGGAGATAATGGTAGGGGTCATAGTCACCAATAGTTACCAATGGGTAAAGGGTAAATATAATACTAGGAGTCAATCACTAATGGGTAAAGGGTGAATATAATACTAGGAGTCAGCTATTACAATCACTAATGGGTAAAGGGTAGATATAATACTAGGGGTCAGCTATTACAGTCATTAATGGGTAAAGGGTCATTAATGGGTAAAGGGTAGATATAATACTAGGGTCAGCTATTAGTCATTAATGGGTAAAGGGTTGATATAATACTAGGGGTCAGCCATTACAGGCATTAATGGGTAAAGGGTTCATATAATACTAGGGGTCATTAATGGGTAAAGGGTAGATATAATACTAGGGGTCAGCTATTAATCATAATGGGTAAAGGGTACTAGGGGTCAGCCATTACAGTCATTAATGGGTAATGGGTAGATATAATACTAGGGGTCAGCTATTACAGTCATTAATGGGTAAAGGGTTGATATAACACTAGGGGTCAGCCATTACAGTCATTAATGGGTAAAGGGTAGATATAATACTAGGGGTCAGCTATTACAGTCATTAATGGCTAAAGGGTTGATATAAAGGGTTGATATAATACTAGGGGTCAGCCATTACAGTCATTAATGGGTAAAGGGTTGATATAATACTAGGGGTTAGCCATTACAGTCATTAATGGGTAAAGGGTAGATATAATACTAGGGGTCAGCTATTACAGTCATTAATGGGTAAAGGGTAGATATAATACTAGGGGTCAGCCATTACAGTCATTAATGGGTAAAGGGTAGATATAATACTAGGGGTCAGCCATTACAGTCATTAATGGGTAAAGGGTAAATATAATACTAGGGGTCAGCCATTACAGTCATTAATGGGTAAAGGGTTGATATAACACTAGGGGTCAGTCATTACAGTCATTAATGGGTAAAGGTAGATATAATACTAGGGGTCAGTCATTACAGTAAGCTGGTCAGTCTGGCCAGTTTATTGAGATGATGATCTCTTAACTGACAATATCACCTTCTCCAGCAGTTGGAGGCATTGGGTGGCCACCCACCTTTGTCCACCCTCCCGGGGATGCTCAGATCTGAGGCTTCATCACTGCCATCATGGACAACTGCTTTCTGGCATACATGGCCATCAGGTCACCAGCCCAGGACAAGGGTTATGCTTGCAAATGCTTGCTTGCTGATTAGGGAGGCCACAGAGTCATGGAGGCAATGGTTGGCTAGACTACGACAAGGTCTTCCGCCAACAAGCAACACTTTATCCCTCACTACAGTGGGGCACTCTGCACCCTGGAACTCAAGCAGTGACTCTGGTGTGAAGGGCACCAGGAGCGGCCTCTCTGTGTTCTTTGTGCAGGGGAGCAGACAAGCAGGGACATCACTATACACTTGCACACCTACACCACCAGCAGGACATCACTGCACACTTGCACACCTACACCAGCACCAGCAGGGCATCACTGCACACTTGCACACCTACACACCAGCAGGGCATCACTGCACACTTGCACACCTACACCAGCACCAGCAGACATCACTGCACACTTGCACACCTACACACCAGCAGGACATCACTGCACACTTGCACACCTACACCAGCACCAGTGGTAACAGCCCACAATGCTTCCAGTGTTCACAGCTCCCTCGGGCAGGCCCGGGTACCGATCCCAATCAAGGAGATGTTCGGAATCCATGCTCCATATTTGTGCGTGACTTGGAAGAAAGGAAGATGTCTTTCCCCAAACTCATGCACATGTCCACATACTTGTGCGACCTATCACTAGGGCCACATGGCCAAATATTGCGTCAACTCCCCAGAGGGTTCGGAGTACAGGAGGGATGGATGTGACCCACGGAATAGGTAGCCATTTGGGCTGAAGCCAGCCATGATAATTTCTGACAGACATGTTTACCTAGAGATTGGCTAGTCACTAGATATTGCCTGTCCCATTCATAAACACTGTTTGTTTCAATGTTGATGTGGGCTATTATTAAATGCCACTAACATGACAATTGTCTGCTTATATTGTGCCCACCTCAGGGTATGCTAACAGATGCCACATTCTACAGTACAAAAACATGGCCGTGACGTTGCATACAACGTTTAAAAACTCATGCCATAAACACTAACAACGCATAGCGTAAACACTAACCAACGCATAGCATAAACACTAACAACGCATAGCATAAACACTAACAATGCATAGCATAAACACTAACAACGCATAGCATAAACACTAACAACGCATAGCATAAACACTAACAATGCATAGCATAAACACTAACAACGCATAGCATAAACACTAACAACGCATAGCATAAACACTAACAACGCATAGCATAAACACTAACCAACGCAGTAGAAACTATTGGTCAGCGAACATTAATGAACTGTCTGCATAGCGGTGCTACAGAGCATGTGCCTGCAATCAAAGTGACAGTGCACTAGTAAGCCTCAGTCAAGTAGTTGAGCATTTTCCAAGTCTTCTCTTCATTCCAAAGCCTTCATTCTTCCCACCTGAAGTAGTGCAGTCTAGTGTAAGCCTCTTGTTCCATACTTCAGTCGAGCATCAGTCCCATCAAGAAGCAGTGCAGTCGAGCGAGCATCTTTTTTTAAGAAACAATTGCAGCACAAGGTGTTGTAGTCAACTCTTGAGTGACCACCTTCAGATCCACACTCAACTTAGCTTGGCATGTGTGCTGTGTCTACCTATAGCTAGGGGTGTGGTGAACAACACATGCTGGAGTCATGCATGACTGAGCCTAAGAACTAACAGTAATTAACATTCTACATAATGATGCAGAATCTGTTACTCACTAGTAATCTAGAGACTGACTCATATGAACGCCTAATCCCCCGGATCCCCCCCCCCCCCTGAATCTTGAGTAGCTTGATTGCAACATGTTTGATTATGCCTGATTGCAGGGACAATACGTGTGGAGGCTGCAGGTATTCAGTGTATAGGCTGCTAGTTATAAGTAGCCACTCTTACAAGAACCAGGGGTAACATAGGTGACAGGTGTGGGATGTGTAATATACACTAACACCATGAACCAAGTTTGGACATGTGAACTCACTAGTGTTGGCACAACATCTGAGCCACTCCCAGGTGAGAAATGCTGCATCTGCACTCATGCATGACTATGCAGGTACGGAGAAGACATGCCTATCACGGAAGACCTAGCAACTAAACAATATACATGGGCAGCGTCAGTGATCCAGGGCTGCCACGGGTGGGAATCTCCCTCAATGCTGCCAATGTTCAGGCCAGTATTATTATTTGTACACATATGGAAGACCTAAAGAGGATGTATGTACTGATGATGTCATAATGAGCCGGCTAGTCTCCAATCTGCCTCAACAACTATCAATTAGCTCCTCGCCTATCTGGACTATCAATTAGCAGCCTATATCTAAGCAGGGCTGTTAGGTTAACCTGCATCTATACAGGGCTGTCAGCGGGGTTCCACACAGGCTTTAACCTGCATCTCTGCAGGGCTGTCAACCTAGCTCTCTGCAGGGCTGTCAGCAGGGTTCCACACAGGCTTTTACCTACCTCTCTGCAAGGCTGTCAGCAGGGTTCCACACAGGTTAACCTACCTCTCTGCAGGGCTGTCAGCAGGGTTCCACACAGGTTAACCTACCTCTCTGCAGGGCTGTCAGCAGGGTTCCACACAGGTTAACCTAGCTACCTCTCTGCAGGGCTATCAGCAGGGTTCCACACAGGCTTTTACCTACCTCTCTGCAAGGCTGTCAGCAGGGTTCCACACAGGTTAACCTACCTCTCTGCAGGGCTGTCAGCAGGGTTCCACACAGGTTAACCTACCTCTCTGCAGGGCTGTCAGCAGGGTTCCACACAGGTTAACCTACCTCTCTGCAGGGCTGTCAGCAGGGTTCCACACAGGTTAACCTAGCTACCTCTCTGCAGGGCTATCAGCAGGGTTCCACACAGGCTTTTACCTACCTCTCTGCAAGGCTGTCAGCAGGGTTCCACACAGGTTAACCTACCTCTCTGCAGGGCTGTCAGCAGGGTTCCACACAGGTTAACCTACCTCTCTGCAGGGCTGTCAGCAGGGTTCCACACAGGTTAACCTAGCTACCTCTCTGCAGGGCTATCAGCAGGGTTTCAGTCAGCAAGATTACACACATTCAATGTGGAGAGTCCCCACCAAAGTTATATCCCTCAGCTGTGGGAGAGCCACCATACTGGCTTTAATTAAGCATGTGCACTAACTACTGCACACTCACATATTATGCCACCATTTTATAGAACAGCTCAAGCTGAATTCAGTGTAGTTCAATATAGTTCGATTCATCATGTGAGAACCTTTGTATGCCATGTTATAGCTTAGAAGGTTTGTGACATTTCGTGACATTCAGACAAGGCCCTGAATACAGAAAGTTGACATACACATCAGGTTTCAGTTAAGATGGGAGTTCCATCAGCTTAAACATGCTATGAGCTAGCTTCTTAACTAGTTGCCCTCATAACCAGCTAGTAGCTATCCTAGCCCTCATAACCAGCTAGTAGCTATCCTAGCCCTCATAACCAGCTAGTAGCTATCCTAGCCCTCATAACCAGCTAGTAGCTATCCTAGCCCTCATAACCAGCTAGTAGCTATCCTAGCCATCATAACCAGCTAGTAGCCCTCATAACCAGCTAGTAGCTATCCTAGCCCTCATAACCAGCTAGTAGCTATCCTAGCCCTCATAACCAGCTAGTAGCTATCCTAGCCCTCATAACCAGCTAGTAGCTATCCTAGCCCTCATAACCAGCTAGTAGCTATCCTAGCACTCATAACCAGCTAGTAGCTATCCTAGCCCTCATAACCAGCTAGTAGCTACCCTAGCCCTCATAACCAGCTAGTAGCTATCCTAGCCCTCATAACCAGCTAGTAGCTATCCTAGCCCTCATAACCAGCTAGTAGCTATCCTAGCCCTCATAACCAGCTAGTAGCTATCCTAGCCATCATAACCAGCTAGTAGCCCTCATAACCAGCTAGTAGCTATCCTAGCCCTCATAACCAGCTAGTAGCTATCCTAGCCCTCATAACCAGCTAGTAGCTATCCTAGCCCTCATAACCAGCTAGTAGCTATCCTAGCCCTCATAACCAGCTAGTAGCTATCCTAGCCCTCATAACCAGCTAGTAGCTATCCTAGCACTCATAACCAGCTAGTAGCTATCCTAGCCCTCATAACCAGCTAGTAGCTACCCTAGCCCTCATAACCAGCTAGTAGCTATCCTAGCCCTCATAACCAGCTAGTAGCTATCCTAGCCCTCATAACCAGCTAGTAGCTATCCTAGCCCTCATAACCAGCTAGTAGCTATCCTAGCCATCATAACCAGCTAGTAGCCCTCATAACCAGCTAGTAGCTATCCTAGCCCTCATAACCAGCTAGTAGCTATCCTAGCCCTCATAACCAGCTAGTAGCTATCCTAGCCCTCATAACCAGCTAGTAGCTATCCTAGCCCTCATAACCAGCTAGTAGCTATCCTAGCCCTCATAGCCAGCTAGTAGCTATCCTAGCACTCATAACCAGCTAGTAGCTATCCTAGCCCTCATAACCAGCTAGTAGCTATCCTAGCCCTCATAACCAGCTAGTAGCTATCCTAGCCCTCATAACCAGCTAGTAGCTATCCTAGCCCTCATAACCAGCTAGTAGCTATCCTAGCCCTCATAACCAGCTAGTAGCTATCCTAGCCCTCATAACCAGCTAGTAGCTATCCTAGCCCTCATAGCCAGCTAGTAGCTATCCTAGCACTCATAACCAGCTAGTAGCTATCCTAGCCCTCATAACCAGCTAGTAGCTATCCTAGCCCTCATAACCAGCTAGTAGCTATCCTAGCCCTCATAACCAGCTAGTAGCTATCCTAGCCCTCATAACCAGCTAGTAGCTATCCTAGCCCTCATAACCAGCTAGTAGCTATCCTAGCCCTCATAACCAGCCAGTAGCTATCCTAGCTGCCTGGCTATACTTGTTATCAAAAGCCAATAGCAAATGATGGAGTCACTCTTGCATGTAGATATATATTTAGAACGGCTAGCAAATTTACAAGCCATGAGATCCTTGGAATGATGGAAAAGATTGGGAGAATTCTTCAAATGAAGGAAGTGCTATGGATATCGAGATAGCTGGTGACCGTCTAGCTGGACATTGAGCAAATGGCATCAATGATTCATTAGAGTGTGCAGCCATTGCCTTCACTTAGAGTGTGCAGCCTCAGCCATTGCCTTCACTTAGAGTGTGCAGCCATTGCCTTCACTTAGAGTGTGCAGCCATTCCCTTCACTTAGAGTGTGCAGCCATTGCCATTGCCTTCACTTAGAGTGTGCAGCCATTGCCTTCACTTAGAGTGTGCAGCCATTGCCATTGCCTTCACTTAGAGTGTGCAGCCATTGCCTTCAGTTTTGTCTTCATCTTCTCCATCTCCACCTACATCTTCCAAACCCCCTGCTCATACAGAACATGTCCGGCCAACCCCTCGTCTTCAGTGATCTGTCAGTCCAGTTGGTTTCTCTTGCTTTTGTTTGATGACATCATTCGAACGATTACCAATGAAACGAAACCTTATGCTGGACAGAATCCCCCTTGGGGGGATCGTTAGAACTGGTATGACATAAGGGATGATGAAATTAAGCATTTCCCCGTGCTCGCTCATAGCTATGGGTTTGCACCAGCTGCACCAGCACACAGTGACTATACACCAGCTACACCAGCACACAGTGACTATGCACCAGCTACACCAGCACACAGTGACTATACACCAGCTACACCAGCACACAGTGACTATACACCAGCTACACCAGCACACAGTGACTATACACCAGCTACACCAGCACACAGTGACTATACACCAGCTACACCAGCACACAGTGACTATACACCAGCTACACCAGCACACAGTGACTATACACCAGCTACACCAGCACACAGTGACTATACACCAGCTACACCAGCACACAGTGACTATACACCAGCTACACCAGCACACAGTGACTATACACCAGCTACACCAGCACACAGTGACTATACACCAGCTACACCAGCACACAGTGACTATACACCAGCTACACCAGCACACAGTGACTATACACCAGCTACACCAGCACACAGTGACTATACACCAGCTACACCAGCACACAGTGACTATACACCAGCTACACCAGCACACAGTGACTATACACCAGCTACACCAGCACACAGTGACTATACACCAGCTGCACCAGCACACAGTGACTATACACCAGCTACACCAGCACACAGTGACTATACACCAGCTACACCAGCACACAGTGACTATACACCAGCTACACCAGCACACAGTGACTATACACCAGCTACACCAGCACACAGTGACTATGCACCAGCTACACCAGCACACAGTGACTATACACCAGCTGCACCAGCACACAGTGACTATACACCAGCTACACCAGCACACAGTGACTATACACCAGCTACACCAGCACACAGTGACTATACACCAGCTACACCAGCACACAGTGACTATACACCAGCTACACCAGCACACAGTGACTATACACCAGCTACACCAGCACACAGTGACTATACACCAGCTACACCAGCACACAGTGACTATACACCAGCTACACCAGCACACAGTGACTATACACCAGCTACACCAGCACACAGTGACTATACACCAGCTACACCAGCACACAGTGACTATACACCAGCTACACCAGCACACAGTGACTATACACCAGCTACACCAGCACACAGTGACTATACACCAGCTACACCAGCACACAGTGACTATACACCAGCTACACCAGCACACAGTGACTATACACCAGCTACACCAGCACACAGTGACTATACACCAGCTACACCAGCACACAGTGACTATACACCAGCTACACCAGCACACAGTGACTATACACCAGCTACACCAGCACACAGTGACTATACACCAGCTACACCAGCACACAGTGACTATACACCAGCTACACCAGCACACAGTGACTATGCACCAGCTGCACCAGCACACAGTGACTATACACCAGCTACACCAGCACACAGTGACTATACACCAGCTACACCAGCACACAGTGACTATACACCAGCTACACCAGCACACAGTGACTATACACCAGCTACACCAGCACACAGTGACTATACACCAGCTACACCAGCACACAGTGACTATACACCAGCTACACCAGCACACAGTGACTATGCACCAGCTGCACCAGCACACAGTGACTATACACCAGCTACACCAGCACACAGTGACTATACACCAGCTACACCTGCACACAGTGACTATACACCAGCTACACCAGCACACAGTGACTATACACCAGCTGCACCAGCACACAGTGACTATACACCAGCTACACCAGCACACAGTGACTATACACCAGCTACACCAGCACACAGTGACTATACACCAGCTACACCAGCACACAGTGACTATACACCAGCTACACCAGCACACAGTGACTATACACCAGCTACACCAGCACACAGTGACTATACACCAGCTACACCAGCACACAGTGACTATACACCAGCTACACCAGCACACAGTGACTATACACCAGCTACACCAGCACACAGTGACTATACACCAGCTGCACCAGCACACAGTGACTATACACCAGCTACACCAGCACACAGTGACTATACACCAGCTACACCAGCACACAGTGACTATACACCAGCTACACCAGCACACAGTGACTATACACCAGCTACACCAGCACACAGTGACTATACACCAGCTACACCAGCACACAGTGACTATACACCAGCTGCACCAGCACACAGTGACTATACACCAGCTACACCAGCACACAGTGACTATACACCAGCTACACCAGCACACAGTGACTATACACCAGCTGCACCAGCACACAGTGACTATACACCAGCTACACCAGCACACAGTGACTATACACCAGCTGCACCAGCACACAGTGACTATACACCAGCTGCACCAGCACACAGTGACTATACACCAGCTACACCAGCACACAGTGACTATACACCAGCTACACCAGCACACAGTGACTATACACCAGCTACACCAGCACACAGTGACTATACACCAGCTACACCAGCACACAGTGACTATACACCAGCTACACCAGCACACAGTGACTATACACCAGCTACACCAGCACACAGTGACTATACACCAGCTACACCAGCACACAGTGACTATACACCAGCTGCACCAGCACACAGTGACTATACACCAGCTACACCAGCACACAGTGACTATACACCAGCTACACCAGCACACAGTGACTATACACCAGCTACACCAGCACACAGTGACTATACACCAGCTACACCAGCACACAGTGACTATACACCAGCTACACCAGCACACAGTGACTATACACCAGCTACACCAGCACACAGTGACTATACACCAGCTACACCAGCACACAGTGACTATACACCAGCTACACCAGCACACAGTGACTATACACCAGCTGCACCAGCACACAGTGACTATGCACCAGCTACACCAGCACACAGTGACTATACACCAGCTACACCAGCACACAGTGACTATACACCAGCTACACCAGCACACAGTGACTATACACCAGCTGCACTAGCACACAGTGACTATACACCAGCTACACCAGCACACAGTGACTATACACCAGCTACACCAGCACACAGTGACTATACACCAGCTACACCAGCACACAGTGACTATACACCAGCTACACCAGCACACAGTGACTATACACCAGCTACACCAGCACACAGTGACTATACACCAGCTACACCAGCACACAGTGACTATACACCAGCTACACCAGCACACAGTGACTATACACCAGCTACACCAGCACACAGTGACTATACACCAGCTGCACTAGCACACAGTGACTATACACCAGCTACACCAGCACACAGTGACTATACACCAGCTACACCAGCACACAGTGACTATACACCAGCTACACCAGCACACAGTGACTATACACCAGCTACACCAGCACACAGTGACTATACACCAGCTACACCAGCACACAGTGACTATACACCAGCTACACCAGCACACAGTGACTATACACCAGCTACACCAGCACACAGTGACTATACACCAGCTACACCAGCACACAGTGACTATACACCAGCTGCACCAGCACACAGTGACTATACACCAGCTACACCAGCACACAGTGACTATACACCAGCTACACCAGCACACAGTGACTATACACCAGCTGCACCAGCACACAGTGACTATACACCAGCTACACCAGCACACAGTGACTATACACCAGCTACACCAGCACACAGTGACTATACACCAGCTACACCAGCACACAGTGACTATACACCAGCTACACCAGCACACAGTGACTATACACCAGCTACACCAGCACACAGTGACTATACACCAGCTACACCAGCACACAGTGACTATACACCAGCTGCACCAGCACACAGTGACTATACACCAGCTACACCAGCACACAGTGACTATACACCAGCTACACCAGCACACAGTGACTATACACCAGCTACACCAGCACACAGTGACTATACACCAGCTACACCAGCACACAGTGACTATACACCAGCTACACCAGCACACAGTGACTATACACCAGCTACACCAGCACACAGTGACTATACACCAGCTGCACCAGCACACAGTGACTATACACCAGCTACACCAGCACACAGTGACTATACACCAGCTACACCAGCACACAGTGACTATACACCAGCTGCACCAGCACACAGTGACTATACACCAGCTACACCAGCACACAGTGACTATACACCAGCTGCACCAGCACACAGTGACTATACACCAGCTGCACCAGCACACAGTGACTATACACCAGCTGCACCAGCACACAGTGACTATACACCAGCTACACCAGCACACAGTGACTATACACCAGCTGCACCAGCACACAGTGACTATACACCAGCTACACCAGCACACAGTGACTATACACCAGCTGCACCAGCACACAGTGACTATACACCAGCTACACCAGCACACAGTGACTATACACCAGCTACACCAGCACACAGTGACTATACACCAGCTACACCAGCACACAGTGACTATACACCAGCTACACCAGCACACAGTGACTATACACCAGCTACACCAGCACACAGTGACTATGCACCAGCTGCACCAGCACACAGTGACTATACACCAGCTACACCAGCACACAGTGACTATACACCAGCTACACCAGCACACAGTGACTATGCACCAGCTGCCAGCATATGTCAGTGACTATGGCCCTAGTGGTGTACTCTTTGGAGTACTGGGTATGGTTAGTGGATGCCACTGAACAGGCTCAAAGTTCTGCTGAAATGTTTACATTTGAACAATAATACCACTTACGATCCACATGATGATCCAAGCTAGCTCAATTACACTAAGGTGTGACTTTACAAACCACATAATGATCCCGGTTACGCTCGATTACACTAAGTGCGACCTGACTACCACCAGTTTACGCTCGATTAGAAAAGGTGCGGCCTTACGAACCACATGATAATCCAGGTTACGATGGACTACACAGAGGCAGCCATAACTCACTCAAGCTGGCAATTCACAAGTACATACCTAATGGAAACATGAGTGTGTTGATGAAGCTATAATTGCCTTCAGGAAGAAGTAGCATAGAACAATAATGCCATGGTAACAAACTAGTGCATAAAGATTTCAGGTTCACACGAGGCTACTTGCACGGTTCAAGAGGATAAGGTTCAGTTCAGGAGGATAAGGTTCAGTTTAGGAGGATAAGGTTCAGTTCAGGAGGACAAGGTACAGTTCAGGAGAATAAGGTAAAGTTCAGGAGGATAAGGTAAAGTTCAGGAGGATAAGGTTCAGTTTAGGAGGATAAGGTTCAGTTTAGGAGGATAAGGTACAGTTCAGGAGGATAAGGTACAGTTCAGGAGGACAAGGTACAGTTCAGGAGGATAAGGTTCAGGGTTCAGGAGGATAAGGTTCAGTTCAGGAGAATAAGGTAAAGTTCTGGAGGATAAGGTACAGTTCAGGAGGATAAGGTACAGTTCAGGAGGATAAGCAAAACAAAAATAATGAGTTGCCAGTAACCACACCCCTAGAGTTGCGTGTACACATGAAAGGGTAAACCTACATCTGTGCATGGTTGTCAGCAGAGTACCACATACGTAGGCTTTAACCGGCAAGGTGCTGAGCTGCACTTAGCCACAGGAACCACTTGTCAGCTCAAGCCAAAATTACATCACAATCGAGGCAGAGGTCAGGCAACTAGTCGGACCTCTACAGAGTCAACTTCTCCGACTGGTCCACACTAGACCAATTGGTTTGGTTCTGAAGCCTCATCAGATCAACAAATGGAGCATGTCAGGATAGTCAAGTCTAGCACACACCCCAGCATACCAGAGCATCAACAATGGCGTGTCTCAAAAACTATCACTTATTTCGTACTTCTCAGTGGACAATGCCATTGAGTGCATTCTTTGCTTAGGAAAGGGAACACAGTTTGTTAAAATTAGACCTCCAGAATCATTGTCCCCATCCACCCACAAGATTATTGCCTGCTAGCAATCAAGTGGGAAGGGAAGATGCACACAGACTGAGCATTCCCTTTTGGTTTCAGATTACCCCACAAGATATTTTCCATAGTAACAGACATGATTGCATGGGCAGTGCCTTGTACAGGAATCTAGCAACAACTTTACTCCCTGGACAACTTCATGTTCAAGGGGGGATCTTGCTCAGAGAAAGGGTCAAAGGCACTATCCACAGCCTTCAGTTCTGTAATATCGAGCAACCCTAGTTACATTTTGGGGAATTCTCATCGATACTGCGGCCTTTGAGCTGAGGCTGCCGGCAGAACATCACCTGCGAGAGGATAGAGCTGCTGGAACACCTCATATCTCATGCAGCCATCAACACCCATCCAGGCAGCGCCTTCATGTGCCAACTTAGCAACTTGCTACATCTGGCCAAGGCACTACACCACTTCATTCAGCTTCACCGGGTGTCAGGGCTGACTTGGCTTGGTGGAGGTACTTCTTACAGAACTGGAGTGGTCCATCTTTCTTCCTCAGCCATTCCTGTCAACTCTCATGCTTCGGGATCCTATGGCTACGTGGCATTTGTGCAAGAGCAGGGATGGTTTCAAGTCAAATGGCCAGAAAAGTGGGAAGACATCGAAATTTCTCTCCAAGAACTGGTACCAGTAGTAGTACTGCAGCTGCAGTTTGGGTCAGGCACTGGTCTGGGTAGCACGGCGCTTTTCACTCAGATAACATGGCAGAGGTAGCCGTCTTTCAGAGCAGGGCAGCTAAGACCATCAAATTGTGGTAATGAAGTCATGGATTGGCATGCAGAAGTTTTCAAGGAACACCTTGGGTTAGTAAAGGATGTGAAGGAGAAATTCCATGTGGATCCACTATGCCTAAGTTTTTCCCATGGCATGAAAGTGGAGAAGGAATGGGATCATTTGGAGAGAGAAGGGGTGATAGAAAAGTTTGCAACAGTCGATTACACCTACTAGAGTGTGTTTCCCTTTAATCTGCTCCTACTACCATTTCCATGTGTCAGCCATGCATGTAGCAGGAAGACTGAATACAGCAGCAGCGGCCCTCTCACGCAACAACTTAGCACATGTTTGTTCCAGTCCACACAGTCCATGAGCCCATCTGCTGTTCGAGCTGCTGATTGCCACCAGACCAGACCAGTGAAGGAAGACACCCTCTCTGCTTCACTACTTGTTTATTCTTGTTATCCCTTACCCATCAGACGATCAAATCTTACCTTGCAATCCCCGCTGCGTGCAGATCACCAGGGGTATACCTGACCCTGGCAGCCTCCCCCCCTTAAATTATGGTTTGAAGGGGGCCAGAAGATTGGGACCATCATGGCAGGGACGTTCAGCTACTTATTACACTAGAGCTTCTTGAGATTCATGTGTGCAGTGGAATTCCCTTCCCCTCTCATGAGGCATTCTCTCCAGATATGCTCACACCAGGAGATGTGGCAGTGGATTCACATTTCTTCCTGACACACCCACAGTCCGCCTTAAACAGAGTATGAGTTAGTCCAGGAGAACAACTCTGCATCTTGGAGCTCCGTAGTCCTCTTTGTCCTGTTGCTTCAGTGTGGGGATACTTAGCTACAAGCCCCCCAACACCAGGACCACTCTTCATCTTCAATGTGGGGATACTACCAGCCCCCCAACACCAGGACCACTCTTCATCTTCAGTGTTGGATACTTAGCTACCAGCCCCCCAACACCAGGGTCACTCTTCATCTTCAGTGTGGGGATATTTAGCTACAAGCCCCCCAACACCAGGACCACTCTTCATCTTCATCTTCAGTGTGGCCCCCCAACACCAGGACCACTCTTCATCTTCAGTGTTGGATACTTAGCTACCAGCCCCCCAACACCAGGGTCACTCTTCATCTTCAGTGTGGGGATATTTAGCTACAAGCCCCCCAACACCAGGACCACTCTTCATCTTCATCTTCAGTGTGGCCCCCCAACACCAGGACCACTCTTCATCTTCAGTGTTGGATACTTAGCTACCAGCCCCCCAACACCAGGGTCACTCTTCATCTTCAGTGTGGGGATATTTAGCTACAAGCCCCCCAACACCAGGACCACTCTTCATCTTCAGTGTTGGATACTTAGCTACCAGCCCCCCAACACCAGGACCACTCTTCATCTTCAGTGTGGGGATATTTAGCTACAAGCCCCCCAACACCAGGACCACTCTTCATCTTCAGTGTTGGATACTTAGCTACCAGCCCCCCAACACCAGGACCACTCTTCATCTTCAGTGTGGGGATATTTAGCTACAAGCCCCCCAACACCAGGACCACTCTTCATCTTCAGTGTTGGATACTTAGCTACCAGCCCCCCAACACCAGGACCACTCTTCATCTTCAGTGTTGGATACTTAGCTACCAGCCCCCCCAACACCAGGACCACTCTTCATCTTCAGTGTGGGGTTACTTAGCTACCAGCCCCCCAACACCAGGACCACTCTTCATCTTCATCTTCAGTGTGGCCCCCCAACACCAGGACCACTCTTCATCTTCAGTGTTGGATACTTAGCTACAAGCCCCCCAACACCAGGACCACTCTTCATCTTCAGTGTGGGGATAGTTAGCTACCTGCCCCCCAACACCAGGACCACTCTTCATCTTCAGTGTGGGCATACTTAGCCCCCCAACACCAGGACCACTCTTCATCTTCAGTGTGGGGTTACTTAGCTACCAGCCCCCCAACACCAGGACCACTCTTCATCTTCATCTTCAGTGTGGCCCCCCAACACCAGGACCACTCTTCATCTTCAGTGTTGGATACTTAGCTACCAGCCCCCCAACACCAGGGTCACTCTTCATCTTCAGTGTGGGGATATTTAGCTACCAGCCCCCCAACACCAGGACCACTCTTCATCTTCAGTGTTGGATACTTAGCTACAAGCCCCCCAACACCAGGACCACTCTTCATCTTCAGTGTGGGGTTACTTAGCTACCAGCCCCCCAACACCAGGACCACTCTTCATCTTCATCTTCAGTGTGGCCCCCCAACACCAGGACCACTCTTCATCTTCAGTGTTGGATACTTAGCTACCAGCCCCCCAACACCAGGACCACTCTTCATCTTCAGTGTGGGGATATTTAGCTACAAGCCCCCCAACACCAGGACCACTCTTCATCTTCAGTGTTGGATACTTAGCTACCAGCCCCCCAACACCAGGACCACTCTTCATCTTCAGTGTTGGATACTTAGCTACCAGCCCCCCCAACACCAGGACCACTCTTCATCTTCAGTGTGGGGTTACTTAGCTACCAGCCCCCCAACACCAGGACCACTCTTCATCTTCATCTTCAGTGTGGCCCCCCAACACCAGGACCACTCTTCATCTTCAGTGTTGGATACTTAGCTACCAGCCCCCCAACACCAGGGTCACTCTTCATCTTCAGTGTGGGGATATTTAGCTACAAGCCCCCCAACACCAGGACCACTCTTCATCTTCAGTGTTGGATACTTAGCTACCAGCCCCCCAACACCAGGACCACTCTTCATCTTCAGTGTTGGATACTTAGCTACCAGCCCCCCCAACACCAGGACCACTCTTCATCTTCAGTGTGGGGTTACTTAGCTACCAGCCCCCCAACACCAGGACCACTCTTCATCTTCATCTTCAGTGTGGCCCCCCAACACCAGGACCACTCTTCATCTTCAGTGTTGGATACTTAGCTACCAGCCCCCCAACACCAGGGTCACTCTTCATCTTCAGTGTGGGGATATTTAGCTACAAGCCCCCCAACACCAGGACCACTCTTCATCTTCAGTGTTGGATACTTAGCTACCAGCCCCCCAACACCAGGACCACTCTTCATCTTCAGTGTTGGATACTTAGCTACCAGCCCCCCAACACGAGGACCACTCTTCATCTTCAGTGATGGTGTGACTCTCTCAAGACCCAAACACGCCCAGTCCACGTTCCAGGTGCTTGGAGTGGTGGGCTGACTCCCATTTTAGAGGTCCCAGCCTCGTATTGGTGCAGCCAACGGCACCTAAGGCTGAGCGACTCCCTAATCAAGACCCTGTGACATTGGAAATCATCAGCTCTCTCACCATACACACACGGCAACAGCTCGCAACTGTCTCTACAACTTTTGGTCACTTATATACTTATTGAATGATCTGGTAGATGTGAACCTATAAGTATGACATAAGTATGACAAACTATGACATATGTAACTATGTGATGATAGTTATGGGTCTAGTAGTTGTAGGAGTGGAGGAGTGTGGTGTGGGAGTGGAGGAGTGTGGTGTGGGAGTGGAGGAGTGTGGTGCATTGCCCATTCGAGCATTTCATAACTGACATACACTCCCCCACTCATACCTAGTGCAGGGCCCACCATAGCCAGTGTAGGCCAACTCGCAGTGGAAGTGAGCGCATAGCCTGGTCATAGGCTATAGATCCCACTGCTGATGTAAGACCTGGGGCAGTGGGAGGCAGACATTCCTAACACTTGGACAGATAAGTGCCTAGACAATTTGACAGACAAAACATGGCACTGCTGAGATGGGCAGAGTCAAGATCCCTACAGTGAAGGGTGTGTCAGACACCCCACAGGTGTGAACAGAGCCATAAGTCAGAGCATGTTAGCACCTCCTGATGTAGGCATATATTGAGTTTGAGTGGAGGGCCACAGTGCTGCAGGATGTGGTCAGGCATCTGCAGGGTGAGGGCGTGGGCTTGTAATGTATATATATTATTAACCCTTCTCTATCTCGCTGAGAGTTACAGGGACTAACTATCATTATAATCCCGCACTACACTAAGTCTAGCAAATCCTCCATGTTTGGGGGCACAAACTTTAGCACTTCACCACGGATCACCATAGCAACAAAGGTGTCCAACTGAGTGGTGCAAACAGAACAGCACATGTTTAGCTAACAACTAACAGGTAAGGGGTTATCAGCTAGATGGTAAAGGGTTATCAACTAGACGATAAAGGATTAATAACCAGTCACTATAGTACTCCTCCTCCAGTGAAGACTTGAATGATTATGTTACGAGGTCACCCAATGACTTCGGCAAGTGTGCCTGTCTGCCAGGACGAGCCGAGTGTTGGTGGCTAAGTGGCATGCATAGGGTGACAGGAATGAGAGTGGAGGCGGAGTCAACCAGTGCAGGTGAAAGGTCACCACTTTGTGGATGGTAGGCTCCATGTGGGTAGGATTGAGGTGTTCCAATGGGATGGTACAATCTTGACCCTTGATGCAGAGGACCCTAGACTGCCTCTGGCGCTGCCGGACTTCATAGGGACCATCTTAGGGAGGTTGCAATAGCATGTGGCTGCGTCATGCCGGACAAAAATGTGAGTGCATGATGAAAGGAGATCATCTGTTTGCAACCTCTTTGCGCGGGGGACCGAGTTTGTGGGGCTGGAGGTGTTGCTTGGTGTCTTAAGCTCCCGACAACCTACCAAGTAGGATCAGACGAGGGCTCGCTGGTAGCCGGGTCAAAATATTCACCAGGTAAACAGAAAGTGGTGTGCACGAATTCTGCATCAGAACACCGTGAAGGCTTCAGTTGCATCCAGGTACTTAATAAGGTTAGTGGTAGTAAACTAACTCATTGAGGGAGGCTTCAAGCTGGCGATGAACATTCTCAACTAATGATTACAGATGGAATCGTACACAGTAGGCGACTACGTGGTTCCCAGTAAACACATCTGGTGCACCCACAGCGCTGACTCTGAGCTCCCTGATCTGTGGGGACTGCGGAGCGACCTCCGAACCGTGCTACCCAAGTGGTGACAAAGGCTTTAGCGACCATCTCCACTGCAAGGTTGGGGAGAGGTAAAGCTTCAGGCCAGCGAGTGAGACGGTCGAGTATACCAACAAGTACAACAAACCTCTAGAGGGCGGCAAGGGTCCGATGAGATCCAGATGGATGGATCTGTTGAACCACTCATCCAGTGTTGTGGAATGAGTGGATGCCTGCGAACCTTAGAATGCTGGAAGTCTAGGCAGAGGCTGCTCCATCTGTGGACGTCTGTATTGATGCCTGGCTACAACAAGAGTGTAGTGAGGAGCTCTTGGGATGCTCGGATGCCAAGGTGGGATAACCTGTGAAGAGTGTCGAAAAATCTGCGTCAGAAACTTTCAGGCATGTATGGGTGAGTGTGCCAGTGGACATGTCCCAAGTGAGGGCTACATCAGCCACAGGGAGAAGTATTGCCACAGGGTAAGGGAGGTAGTTCCAGACTGGAAGACAGCCGAGGAGTTCTTGGTCTCCGGCTTTGGCGAGTGTCAGGACTTGGAATGGAATGGTTGTGGGGTAATTGAAATGGAGTGCACTGACTGGTATGGTTACCAAGACAACGCATTTGCAGCTAGGTATTCTTTACCTCTCACAAACAAATATCTTATGTAAATTGAGAGAAGAAATAGAGTTGGGGAATCTGTCTCGGTGAGTGCCGGTCTGCTGGTGCACCCATGGCGAACGTGAGGGGCTTGTGGTCAGTGAGAACACGAAAATCACATCTTCCCATGAAATGCTTGAAGTGCTTGATAGAGAAATATATGGCTAGAAGCTCCCCATTGAAAGTGCTGTAACGTGTTTTGATGGTTTCAACTTTTTGGAGAAATACTGTAATTGGTGGGGGACCACACCCCTATAATGGACCACACCCCTATAGTGCACTGCTGGAGGGCTCCCACAGCTGTGTCAGATGCATCAGTGGCAGTGCATGTAGGGGCAGATGGTTTGGGATGATTTAGGAGGGTAGTGTGGGCAAGGGCTTCATTTATCTGTGAAAGCCACTACAGCATCATCCATCCCGGCCAGTTGATGAGACTGCTGTTTTGGAGTGGACAACAGAGCACTCAGCAGCTGTAAGGTCCGTGCACACTGGGGAATGAAGCGATGGTGGAAGTTGATGAGGCCTAGAATTCCATGGCTGCTGTAACAGGTAGGCTGTGGAAACTGCTGAGGCATGCCGTGGGAATTGTAACAATGTCAACCTTGCTGTCTAGTGGGCGTAGGCCCTGACTGCTGACATGATGTCCTAAGAACTCTAAACTGTCGACCCCCACAGAGTGTGCACTTGGAAGGGTTGATAAGGATGATGTATCCACTGACATGCTCAAAAAATTGCCAAACTTGTCGTAAGTGGTGCTTATGTTCTTCCACAGCAGCACTGGCGATGATGACATCATCAACATAGATGAAACAAAAGTGTAAACCCTGAAGTACCGGATCCACAAGCTGTTGGAATATTCTGCCACACATTGTGCAAGCCAAAGTATGTGCGAATATACTGTAGAATAAGCCAAAGCCGGTGGGAGAGTAGTTTTGGGCACGTGCGAAGGTTTGACAGGATCTGGTATGCTCTGACCAGATCAAGTTTGGCAAAGGTGCAAGATCCGTGTAGAGGAGAAGTGAAATTCTGGATGCATGTGGGGAACTGGATAGCAGTCGGGGACAGTGAGTCTGTTCAAAGCTCGGCAGTCTCCGCAGGGGTGCCAATCACCAGGGATCCGCTTGGCACCATGGTGAGGACAGATGCCCAGTTTCTAAGAAGTGAATGATTCCCTCCAGCATGTGTTCAAATTCTTGTCAAACAATACGTAAACAATGCGTAAACAATGCGTAAACAATGCGTAAACACTCTGAAGAAAGGCGCTGGGCTCGTGCAGAGACTGGAGGTGCAGTAGTTTCAGAGTGATGTGTGACATTGTGTTTAGGAGGTTGATTGATGGGGGGGGGGGGGAGCGAGCGATGGAAAATTGAAAGAGTAGAGCACTGACATATGCTCATGGCAACAGGGCTGGACTAGGTGTAGTTCCTATAGAAGAGATGCCCTGTACTCTCAACTACATGTCGGTCTGGGCCTGCACAAGGAGAGTGCCATATCAGCTTAGAGGTTAAAATGTCAGAGGAAATCTGCACCTACATGTAGGATTGGTCTCTCAACGTCAGCAAGGATGAAAGCCAGCAAGGATGAAAGCCCAACTGAAGGTGCAGAAAGATGAGGTCAAGGTTCAGCTGCCATAAGTGACAATTGCGATATTGTTAGCCACTTGCAAGGTCAAGCACTCACAGAGATGTGTGTGTTCCTTGCCTGATGGTACTTCTATATAAGTTTCCACGAGAAAGCGGAGACAACGGCAGAGATCAGTTACATAAAAAGATGACTGGGCACCAGGCCAGAAACACTCGTTGCCGCATGCACACGGCCTAATAGTGTGGCAAGGTTGGCAGCACTTGTAAGGACATCTCCAAAATGCTGACGATACCAACTGAAGGTGGAGTCTTCTCTTGGCGATTGTTGTGATGTGCTTATGGAGCATCGGACCACAGGAGCGGGTGTTGTGGTCGGAACTGTCTGGATTACATGGTCTTGTAGCGTCGGACCACAGGAGCGGGTGATTGTGGGAGGAACTGTCTGGATCACATGGTCTTGTAGCGTCGGACCACAGGAGCGGGCAATTGTGGTCGGAACTGTCTGGATTACATCGTCTTGTAGCGTCGGACCACAGGAGTGGGTGATCGTGGGCGGAACTGTCTGGATTACATGGACAGAGACTTCACTAGCTCCTGTAAGTCAATAACTTTGGAGTGCAGGGACACCATTCCAGCAACTGCCGAGGGTGTTGGGGATGCCTTAACCTGACCAGCCTAGACAGACTGGCTGGCATGGCTGGTCAGGCATGCCAGCCGGGCTGTCTAGGATGGATGCCAGCCAGGCTGTCTAGGCAGGTCAGTCATGCCAGCCAGTCTGTCTAGGCAGGTCAGTCATGCCAGCCGGGCTGTCTAGGATGGATGCCAGCCAGGCTGTCTAGGCTGGTCAGTCATGGCAGCCAGGCTGTCTAGGCTGGTGTCTGCCCCTGAGGGAGCCAAACGTACGTTGCTGCGGAGGTATTGCAGAAACAACTCTCATAAAAATCGTTCATCAGCACGCTCACTCCAGAGATGTCACACATGACGGAGAAACTGCGAGGGCTTACGATCTCCCAGCTACACTTCATTCAGGAATGGCTGCAGCTTTTGCTAATTTGACCTTTGCTGTCCTCTTGTTTTTAACATCAAATACGGAGCATGCATGGAGGCAGCTAGGACTAGGTCTGGAGCATGGAGGCAGCTAGGACTAGGTCTGGAGCATGGAGGCAGCTAGGACTAGGTCTGGAGCATGGAGGCAGCTAGGACTAGGTCTGGAGCATGGAGGCAGCTAGGACTAGGTGGAGCATGGAGGCAGCTAGGACTAGGTCTGGAGCATGGAGGCAGCTAGGACTAGGTCTGGAGCATGCATGGAGGCAGCTAGGACTAGGTCTGGAGCATGGAGGCAGCTAGGACTAGGTCTGGAGCATGGAGGCAGCTAGGACTAGGCCTGGAGCATGGAGGCAGCTAGGACTAGGTCTGGAGCATGGAGGCAGCTAGGACTAGGTCTGGAGCATGGAGGCAGCTAGGACTAGGTCTGGAGCATGGAGGCAGCTAGGACTAGGTGGAGCATGGAGGCAGCTAGGACTAGGTCTGGAGCATGGAGGCAGCTAGGACTAGGTCTGGAGCATGCATGGAGGCAGCTAGGACTAGGTCTGGAGCATGGAGGCAGCTAGGACTAGGCCTGGAGCATGGAGGCAGCTAGGACTATAGGTCTGGAGCATGCATGGAGGCAGCTAGGACTAGGTCTGGAGCATGGAGGCAGCTAGGACTAGGTCTGGAGCATGGAAGCAGCTAGGACTAGGCCTGGAGCATGGAGGCAGCTAGGACTAGGTCTGGAGCATGGAGGCAGCTAGGACTAGGTCTGGAGCATGGAGGCAGCTAGGACTAGGCCTGGAGCATGGAGGCAGCTAGGACTAGGTCTGGAGCATGGAGGCAGCTAGGACTAGGTCTGGAGCATGGAGGCAGCTAGGACTAGGTCTGGAGCATGGAGGCAGCTAGGACTAGGTCTGGAGCATGGAGGCAGCTAGGACTAGGTCTGGAGCATGGAGGCAGCTAGGACTAGGTCTGGAGCATGGAGGCAGCTAGGACTAGGTCTGGAGCATGCATGGAGGCAGCTAGGACTAGGTCTGGAGCATGGAAGCAGCTAGGACTAGGTCTGGAGCATGGAGGCAGCTAGGACTAGGTCTGGAGCATGGAGGCAGCTAGGACTAGGTCTGGAGCATGGAGGCAGCTAGGACTAGGTCTGGAGCATGGAGGCAGCTAGGACTAGGTCTGGAGCATGGAGGCAGCTAGGACTAGGTCTGGAGCATGGAGGCAGCTAGGACTAGGTCTGGAGCATGGAGGCAGCTAGGACTAGGTCTGGAGCATGGAGGCAGCTAGGACTAGGTCTGGAGCATGGAGGCAGCTAGGACTAGGTCTGGAGCATGGAGGCAGCTAGGACTAGGTCTGGAGCATGGAGGCAGCTAGGACTAGGTCTGGAGCATGGAGACAGCTAGGACTAGGCCTGGAGCATGGAGGCAGCTAGGACTAGGCCTGGAGCATGGAGGCAGCTAGGACTAGGTCTGGAGCATGGAGGCAGCTAGGACTAGGTCTGGAGCATGGAGGCAGCTAGGACTAGGTCTGGAGCATGGAGGCAGCTAGGACTAGGTCTGGAGCATGGAGGCAGCTAGGACTAGGTCTGGAGCATGGAGACAGCTAGGACTAGGCCTGGAGCATGGAGGCAGCTAGGACTAGGCCTGGAGCATGGAGGCAGCTAGGACTAGGTCTGGAGCATGGAGGCAGCTAGGACTAGGTCTGGAGCATGGAGGCAGCTAGGACTAGGTCTGGAGCATGGAGGCAGCAAGGACTAGGTCTGGAGCATCCATGGAGGCAGCTAGGACTAGGTCTGGAGCATGGAGGCAGCTAGGACTAGGTCTGGAGCATGGAGGCAGCTAGGACTAGGTCTGGAGCATGGAGGCAGCTAGGACTAGGTCTGGAGCATGCATGGAGGCAGCTAGGACTAGGTCTGGAGCATGGAGGCAGCTAGGACTAGGTCTGGAGCATGGAGGCAGCTAGGACTAGGTCTGGAGCATGGAGGCAGCTAGGACTAGGTCTTGAGCATGCATGGAGGCAGCTAGGACTAGGTCTGGAGCATGGAGGCAGCTAGGACTAGGTCTGGAACATGGAGGCAGCTAGGACTAGGTCTGGAGCATGGAGGCAGCTAGGACTAGGTCTGGAGCATGGAGATAGCTAGGACTAGGTCTGGAGCATCCATGGGGGCAGCTAGGACTAGGTCTGGAGCATGGAGGCAGCTAGGACTAGGTCTGGAGCATCCATGGGGGCAGCTAGGACTAGGTCTGGAGCATGGAGGCAGCTAGGACTAGGTCTGGAGCATGGAGGCAGCTAGGACTAGGTCTGGAGCATGGAGGCAGCTAGGACTAGGTCTGGAGCATGGAGGCAGCTAGGACTAGGTCTGGAGCATGGAGGCAGCTAGGACTACGTCTGGAGCATGGAGGCAGCTAGGACTAGGTCTGGAGCATTCATGGGGGCAGTCACGACTACGTCTGGGACCCCAGCGGCAGTTTAGGGCAAGAGTGTGGCCACCTTAGAGTAACAGCTCTAGCACTGCAACTTCTCCAGATGTGTCTTCCGCATCGGTTATCGTCAGGGGCACCAATGTAGAATGCAAACAAATTCTTTACCAGATAAAACAGCACATGTTTAGCTAACCACTAACAGGTAAAGGGTTCTCAACTAGATGGTAAAGGGTCAATAATCAGTCACTACCTAGGTATGCAGCACTACAAGCACCTACTATACATAGGAAGTGTCAACACATTTGATTTTGATTTTCTAGGAAAGGCTAAGCACCCATGAATGCTGATTACATATACTATGGTAATATACAAGTCTATACTAGGCACAAGAATTCAAGGTGGGAACAATAGCTTTGTAGTAAGCGTTTAAAAAAAATTGTGGTTCCCACTTTACAGCTCCATAGATTCTGCAAACTTCATGGCATGGACTTGATATTATTATAGTTCAAAAGATAAGTCTCTCTGTGTGCTCTCTTTTGATAATGAAACATTTTACATATAGCTACAACTATAAAATTATAGGAGCTAAGTGTGGATACCTGAAAACCTGATTTCCTGATTTTGACACATAAATATTTCCAGATTGCTAAGTGCTAGAGAGTTGAAATTAACACCAGTGGCTAGAGGAAGTCCTACTCTATGCAACGGCTGGTCTTGTTAGGCGCTAAAACATGGTCAAGCGCCCAATTTCATTTTCCAACCTGGTGCTTGACCACATACTTACGTTTTAGCGCCTAATGAGACCACTCGTTGCATAGAGTAGGGCTTCCTCTAGCCACTGGTGCTAATTTCAACTCTCTAGCACTTAGCAATCTGGATATATTTATGTGGCAAAATCAGGCAATCAGGTTTTGAGGTATCCCCACTTAGCTCCTATAACTTTATAGTTGTAGCTATATGTAAAATGTTTCATTATCAAAAGAGAGCACACAGAGAGACGATCTATATATCAAGTCCATACCATGAAGTTTGCAGAATCTATGGAGCTATAAAGTGGGAACCACAATTTTCTTAACACTTTACTACAAAAATGGTTTCGCCCCTCCGCTTATTTGACAGATTATAGCAATAGCATATACATGCCTGGAGAAGAGCTCTTCCTCTCACCAGAACAGGTGCAGTTTTTGACTGGTCTAAGCATCCTGGTGAAGCCACCACAGCTCATGTAGTGAGCATTAGCTCAGGAATTCACAAACCATCCTTTCAAGCTAATGTTTCCATGTAACTATGTATGTAGCTGGCTGTCCATAGATAAGTAGAGCTCTCTGTATTTTCAAGGTTCATGTAAGCATTGCTCATAGGATTCGATGTTTATCCTCATTAGCAGAACTTCTCCAGCTAACCTAAACTCCCTCCAGATCTCCACTATATGTGTACGTGTAGGTTACGTGTAGGTCCGGAACCGTATCCGAACTTTGCTAAGCCCCCAACAATGGAACTTCTAGGTAGTGCACACCTAAAGAACCCTGCATAGAAATGCAGCCCTACTGTGGAGTGCAGCTGGTTTGTGCCACACACACACACACACACATGGACACCGTGTGGGCAGCTGGTTATTGCTACAAGTACACATGCATATGTTGCTGTGTAGATGGAGTTGCTTACTTTTGCTTTCATTAACACGTGTAGAGTAAGACCATTCATAGTAAATCAACAGGCAGCTCACTTCAAATAGAGCACACCATATATTAAGTAATGTTTTGGAGAATAAAGGTCTTTCCCCAATTAAAATAGCACATGAGCCAGTTTGGTTGCATCACTGATGCTTACCCAGGTCGCCTTCCACAATCAAGAACCACATTACTCACTGCTAAGCATTGGAACTTTATAGTCTTCTGGAACTAAACTTATACGCAATGTGAGGGAAAGGAGAGAGATGGACACATGGAAACATGTAGATGATCTTTGATGATGAATCTCAAATCTTTTTTCACACTTTCAACATGTGTGTTTTAGTCAGCTGGTTTGCCATACGAGGAGTAGCAAATATATAACAGTGGCTGGCCACCATACAGACAGCAAGAAGCTGATGGGGTGAGGTGTAGCTGAGATATGAGGTTTTATTTTGGCTTCTTGTTTAATAAAGTGTTGCACTAACAGGATGCTCCCCGAGTGATAATTGTGACAAAGAAGTTATTCATTTGTAAGCCATTAATAACTTAGTCACAGAATACTTCTAATGCATAGAGTAAAAAACATACCCCTGGGGGATCTCTCCTTGTTGAAGCCTTGCGGGAGGTCCCAGTGTGGGTCGTAACAGCATATTCAGCCTCCAAGGGATCTGTCCTTGATGAAGCCCCACGGGCGGTCCCAGTGTGGGACGTAACAGAATATTCAGCCCCAGAAGCATCTGTCCTTGTTGAAGGCCCACGGGCAGTCCCAGTGTGCGTTGTAACAGCATATTCAGCCATCAGTAAACCCTTAATTGAAGACAAACAATATTCACAAGATTACACGAAATGTTTAAAAAATGCAACAAAAAATGGTTGAGAAGATATTATAAGGAGCTACAGTATGTTGCCAAATGCACATCATTGCATGCACTCATGCTGTCAACCACACCCACTTGACTTATTTGCTGCTACTGCTTGGTCATGGTAAGCTTCATCTCTGCATCCACAGCAAGCTGCCCCTCAGGCTCATCCTACCTCAAAAGCCCAAAATGTTCACACATCCACTATAATTAAAATAACCTCCTCAATAATCAACTTGAAATTGTATTCTCTCAACGTTTCAACTAGATGCTCTAGCCTTTTCATCAGCAATAATGAAAGCCAGAGCATCTGCGATAAGGCTGGAGCATCTAGTCGAAACATCATCGAGCTTATTGAGAAGGTTATTGTAATGTTATTATGTCAGCTTTGAGAGTGCACTACAATTGTTTACACTGGGCCGCACAGCTGGCATTCTGCGAATCAGACCATGTGCAGTCCCAGTCAAGTTGAGAGCAGAACAACAATATAGTTTGCCACTACTAGCATTAGATCTACCTGGGTGTTTCCAGTGTCACCAGCCAGTGCTAGCATTAGATCTACCTGGGTGTTTCCAGTGTCACCAGTGCTAGCAATAGATCTACCTGGGTGTTTCCAGTGTCACCAGCCAGTGCTAGCATTAGATCTACCTGGGTGTTTCCAGTGTCACCAGCCAGTGCTAGCATTAGATCTACCTGGGTGTTTCCAGTGTCACCAGCCAGTGCTAGCATTAGATCTACCTGGGTGTTTCCAGTGTCACCAGCCAGTGCTAGCATTAGATCTACCTGGTGTTCCCAGTGTCACCAGCCAGTGCTAGCATTAGATCTACCTGGGTGTTTCCAGTGTCACCAGCCAGTGCTAAGCATTAGATCTACCTGGGTGTTTCCAGTGTCACCAGCCAGTGCTAGCATTAGATCTACCTGGGTGTTTCCAGTGTCACCAGCCAGTGCTAGCATTAGATCTACCTGGGTGTTTCCAGTGTCACCAGCCAGTGCTAGCATTAGATCTACCTGGGTGTTTCCAGTGTCACCAGTGCTAGCAATAGATCTACCTGGGTGTTTCCAGTGTCACCAGCCAGTGCTAGCATTAGATCTACCTGGTGTTCCCAGTGTCACCAGCCAGTGCTAGCATTAGATCTACTTGGGTGTTTCCAGTGTCACCAGCCAGTGCTAGCATTAGATCTACCTGGGTGTTTCCAGTGTCAGCAGTCAGTGCTAGAATTTACACTTCCCACCAAAAGTATCATAACTCAAGAATGATTATCAATAACCACCCATGCATCCCCATAGCTCATTTCATAAATAATAGATGAATTAAATTTATTTATTTTAAGAATTAATAACAACAACAACAATAATAATAATAATAATAATAATAGACCTTTCATTACTCTCCACCCCCTCTTCCTCACCAAAATGATTGGTGTAAAATTAGCCCTTGTAATTTCAACCTGCAGTGCCAGAAGCATGTAGCATGCAGCCTGTGGCCATAGGCTACAAGCACCACTGTTGAACAGGGACATGGCTAAGACCCTGGCAGTGGGAGGGAGATGCCAGGCAGACACTCCCACATGGACAGATAAGCACCTCAGACAATTTGACAGACAAAACTTGGCACTGCTGAGATGACCCTACAGTGAGGGGTGTGTCAGACATCCATGCAGACATGAACTTTAGGACCACGAGTCATTAATGTCTGATCGTAGTACCACATCACGATGGTGGCATATTGAGTTTGAGCGGATGGCCCCAGTGCTGCAGGATGTGGTCAGGTATCCCCAAGTCCAGTGACTGGGGGGGGGGGGGGGGGGGGGGGGGGCAGTGCTGCCGGATGTGGTCGGGTATCCCCAAGTCCAGTGACTGGGGGGTGGATGGCCCCAGTGCTGCAGGATGATGTGGTCAGGTATCCACAAGTCTCTGGGGGGTGGATGGCCCCAGTGCTGCAGGATGTGGTCAGGCATCCAAAAGTCTCTGGGGGGTGGATGGCCCCAGTGCTGCCGGATGTGGTCAGGTATCCCCAAGACCACCCCCCAGTGCTGCAGGATGTGGTCAGGTATCCCCAAGTCCAGTGACTGGGGGGTGGCTGGCCCCAGTGCTGCAAGATGTGGTCAGGTATCCCCAAGTCCAGTGAGGATGGCCCCATTGGTGCAGGATGTGGTCAGGTATCCCCAAGTCCAGTGACTGGGGGAGGGGGGCCCTTGTAAATTACCAACCCTTTCCTTATCTCGCTACGAGTTATAGAGACTTTCATTATAACCCCACACTAAGCTTATATATTATATAGGCATGAGATAGCTCTTTAGCACTAACACTCATTAGACATACAACATTTGATATACAAGACACAATAATGTACTTAGAAAACAACAGAAAGTGTCAGAACTGGTAGTCTATAAATTAAAATTTAATTGGCTATCAGTTCTAGTAGTAAAGTCCATTTGCATTTACTTTCCATGACCACGGACGCCATAAGTGAGACTAATTAGCAGTGACATCACTTGAATTGTTTTGGTGCGGAACTCATTTAAGGGGGACCATGACCATAAACTAGTAGGTTAAAAAAACTTGTGATTGCCACTTTGGAGATTCGGCAAACTTCATGTATGGACTTCATACATAGCTCAAAAGATAGGTCTCTCTGTGCGCTCTCTTTCGATACTAAAATATTTTTCATAGGTATAACTATAGCCAAGTTACTGGAGCTAAAGTGGAGGGAACCTCAAAACCTGAGTGCCTGATTTTGCTGCATAAATATCTCCAGATTGCCACGTGCTAGAGAGTTCAAATTAGCACCAGTGGCTAGAAGAAGCCCTACTCTATGCAACGACTTTTGCCATTAGGTACTAAAACTAAGTACGTGGTCAAGCGTGCGGTGATTGGAAAATAAATTTTAAGGAATTTTAATCAAATTCAGCTATTGAGTGAAACCTACCGCCGAGGCGTCTGTCCTTGGTGAAAAATCATTGCGGGCGGCGGTGCCAGTGTGGGATGTAACAGCATATTCACTCATCTGTGAATCATGACGTACACACAAAACCATATTCATATCAAGCAACGTCTTGAGATGGGAGAAGTCAAAAGATAGCACCAAAGAGTGGTCTCTGTGTGCATACATTACAGTAGCTAAGTGAACATTTAGAGAGATGTCGCAATGTTTCACAGCGAAATATGGAAAGTGAACACAATGGACTCCACTATCCCAACCAATGGCAATCATGTGCGTACAACTAGACTGGACTACACACACAGTGGTGCAGTGCAGCATACCTCAATGGTAATCATATGTGTATATATAACAAGCCTGGACTACACACACAGTGGTGATGTGTGCAGTGGTGATGTGTGCAGTGGTGATGTGTGCAGTGGTGATGTGTGCAGTGGTGATGTGTGCAGTGGTGATGTGTGGTGCGTACCTCGGAGGCGCTGGTGTTCTTTGGCTTGTACCTCCTAATGAAACACAGTATAAAAGGAAGGTAATTTATGATTTTGTGGCCACACCCCTAAGCACCCAGTAATAAGTAAGAGACAAAGCAGATGACAATAACAAACAACAACAACCAATTAATCAAGAAATAAGAAAACTCGTATGTGCAGGCGTACACTTTAAGAGTTCAAGATGACTAAACTCCACATGAATGCACTTGAATATACATATGTATATTATATGTGTTGCAAGTGTTTGTTAATGTTCTATGGGAGAGCATAAGGGGGAGACAGTTGCGTTTTTTTTGTTTTTTGTTTTTTTAACTTATGGTTACCACTTTAGAGCTCCGTAGATTCTGCAAACTTCATGGTATGGACTTGATATATCGCTCAAAAGATAGGTCTCTCTGTGTGCTCTCTTTTGATAGTAAAATATTTTTCATAGGTATAACTATAGGAAAGTTACTATACCTAAAGTGGAGGGACCTCAAAACCTGAATGCCTGAAACCTCCACATAAATATCTCTAGATTTCAAAGTGCTGATGCCCTCCTCTATTCAATGAGTGTTTTCATTAGGCAGTTAAAATGTAAGTACGTGGTCAAGCGCACGGGTGGAAAATGAATTTCGTTAATAATTCCATAAAACTCATTTTCCACCCGCGGTACTTACGTTTTAACGCCTAATGAAAACACTCGTTGCATAGAGGGGAGGGCTTCCTCTAGCCACTGGTACTAATTAGCACTTTGCAATCTAGTCACACAACCTTTGTCTCCAACACCTTAGCTATATGCTTGTGATAGTCACACAGTACCTGGTCAGGCCTCAGCCCTGACTGACTGCAGAGCCCTGCAAAGAACGAACATTATAAATAGAATTTATAAATAGAGCTAGAACTCATGATCTCAGACTATCAACATATAGGACAATCATGAGATATCATCTCACACTCTTATAGATAAGTCCTGTAGGGACCTACAGTAATTCTACTACTCTCACACTGTTATCAACACATGCCTGGCTGCAAGGGTCCTCTTCAGTCCAGGCTTAAGGCTGGTCCACAATGCTGGCCGAGCATTGCATTGCATTGCGTGTGGTAAATTGACCTTTGACCGGAACCACTGCCGACACGCGATGTTCTGATTGGTCCACGCTGCATTTCAGATGCTAATCCAGCGTCGGACCAATCAGTGTCCATCTTTGTTGAGCGCGATTCAAGGGTCAATTGACTACACGCAACGCTCGGCCAACGTCGTGTTGTGAAGCAGCCTTTAGTCAGTCTCATCCTATCTTCATATTCTGCTGCTCGACTGTTGTTTTATTACAAGTTACTTTAGATCTAAAACTCTTCTGACAAGCTTGGGGTTTAGCTAGAAGAAGTTAGGGAGAGACTCTGGTGGCAGCGAATTACCAAGGTGGGTATCTGTTAGGTCTCTTGTGGTTGGAGACTCTAACAAACCTGTCACCAACACCTTAGCTATATACTTTGTGATAGTCACACAGTACCTCTGTCTCCAACACCTCTTGTGATAGTCACACAGTACCTCTGTCTCCAACACCTTAGCTATATACTTGTGATAGTCACACAGTACCTCTGTCTCCAACACCTTAGCTATATACTTGTGATAGTCACACAGTACCTCTGTCTCCAACACCTTAGCTATATACTTGTGATAGTCACACAGTACCTCTGTCTCCAACACCTTAGCTATATACTTGTGATAGTCACACAGTACCTCTGTCTCCAACACCTCTTGTGATAGTCACACAGTACCTCTGTCACCAACACCTTAGCTATATACTTGTGATAGTCACACAGTACCTCTGTCTCCAACACCTTAGCTATATGCTTGTGATAGTCACACAGTCCCTCTGTCTCCAACACCTTAGCTAAATACTTGTGATAGTCACACAGTACCTCTGTCTCCAACACCTTAGCTATATACTTGTGATAGTCACACAGTACCTCTGTCTCCAACACCTTAGCTATATACTTGTGATAGTCACACAGTACCTCTGTCTCCAACACCTTAGCTATATACTTGTGATAGTCACACAGTACCTCTGTCTCCAACACCTTAGCTAAATACTTGTGATAGTCACACAGTACCTACGTCTCCAACACCTTAGCTATATACTTGTGATAGTCACACAGTACTTCTGTCACCAACACCTTAGCTATATACTTGTGATAGTCACACAGTACCTCTGTCTCCACACCTTAGCTAAATGATTGTATTTTGTCAAAGAACAATAACAAAGCCGGAAGGGGGAAAAGTATTCACTAATGATAATGATATTCATATTCTGTGGCCAGTGTGTGTTAAAACTTGCCCTCAATATTTACCAATAGTAATGCAATTTCCTGGTTGGAAATTGCTAGACTACACGCTGAAATTATTCTGTGGCAAGAGGAAGAAGCCCTACTACTCTTTGCAGTGAGTGATTTATTAAGTAACTAGTGGTCAAGGGTAACAACTCAGAATGTCGATGGGTTGCGATGCTTTTGCTCAGCCTTAGTGTCTGACAACTTTCAGTCAAAAAAGCGTTAGAATCAAATTTCGGGGAAAGTAAACTTTTTAAATCCTGGTAGAGTAGTCTAGCAATTTCCAACCAGGAAGAGGACCCCAAGCCCTCGTTCCTTGGAAGTGTAAACTGTTTCAAAAAGGCAGAGATGGCCTTCCCCCCAACACCCCACCATTAAACTCTAGGCAGAGATGATCTTCCCCAACCAACCACACCTGTACTCTACACCCAAGGCCCTCCCAATCTCTTTACTCTAACCCCCCAAAACCCTCTCTGATCACTGCAAGAAGGTGTGCATGTATATATTACTAGACTCCTTAACTAATATATCCATAACCCTCGACATTACACAATAATAATAATGACAGCACAGGGTTAACCAAGTATGTGAGATGAACTCCCAACACTTGGTCAAACAGAATAGTGCAGGGCTCGGCATCAGACACTTTCTATGAAGTTACACTTGCATAGGCACAATGCAGATCAGAGATGAGGAAGGAAGCTAACCTGCTGGATGAGTTCAGGCTGAGATCACTATAATGCATAAACACCTCATGACTGTATTCAGGGGTGGATCCAGGGGGGGGGGGGTTTCTGGGGTTGCAACCCCCCCATAACGTTCTAAACACTAGCTCCACCTCCAGTTTCTTTGTTAGTATAGACACTTTGTTAGATATAGACACTTTGTTAGATATAGTCACTTTGGTTAAACTACAAACTGTTAAATATGAATGAAATTCTAGTAAACCCACACTCCTGGAATGTGGCTATGCATGATAATAGTTCATTTTGCATCTGCCATCAATATTGCCATGTCTGGAAGTAGAAAGAGGCCATCACACAGGGATTGCACCCAGCAGCTGACAACTTTTTTTTAAAGGTAAGATACAATATACAGCTAGTATATGAACAATAAGGGTTAAGAGTTGAATGCTCAATTTATAATAGCCTTCTAATTAATGTAGAATCGATCAGGGTCCCATATCCCTGTGTCAACGACTGCTGATGATGGTAATTCTAGTGCATCAACTGATATAGATTTATTTGTTCAATCACCATCAATGGCAGTCACAGTCACAACCACTACAGCTCTTCCTTGTCAATGCCAACTACTGTTTCTCAGTTATGCTCAGCAACAATTGATACGATGACTACATCACTCAGTGTAACTAGTGGACAGGTGGACTTAGGGACAATAGTTGAAGCCGCTCAAGGTAACTGGGATAAGCTTAGGTCATTAGCAAATAATATCCCAGATGATCGTAAGAAGCAATATCTTTCTCATCATTCCAAACCTTCTTCTTCTGATCATCTTCATTCACATCAGGTTACCAAAGTAGGAAAAACCTGGAGTGTATCCTTCCAGCTTGGATGGTTAGTACAATTTCCTTGGCTTTCATACAGCACTGTTCTTGCAGGTGGTCTTTGCAGATATTGTATACTTTTTCCAAGAGCAACTGGGTAGAGGCAGTGTTTCTGGAGTTGGCAATCGTTCTGGTTTGTTAGTTTTGTACCCATACCAGAAACCATACTCAAAACACTTGGCAAGGATGGTGTACTTGTATGCCATGATCAGACTCAAATTTTAACCAACCAGATGAAAGGATAGATACAAGGCTATTGAAACAGAGCAACCAACAAGCTGAAGAGAACAGGCATGTTCTCCAACAGATAGTTTTGGCTGTAGAGTTTTTGGCAAAGCAAGCACTACCATTCACTACTATCACTAGGACTAGGTCTGTCACTAGGACCAGGTCTATCACTAGGACTAGGTCTATCACTAGGACCAGGTCTATCACTAGGACCAGGTCTATCACTAGGACTAGGTCTATCACTAGGACTAGGTCTATCACTAGGACTAGGTCTATCACTAGGACCAGGTCTATCACTAGGACCAGGTCTATCACTAGGACTAGGTCTATCACTAGGACCAGGTCTATCACTAGGACCAGGTCTATCACTAGGACTAGGTCTATCACTAGGACCAGGTCTATCACTAGGACTAGGTCTATCACTAGGACTAGGTCTATCACTAGGACTAGGTCTATCACTAGGACTAGGTCTATCACTAGGACCAGGTCTATCACTAGGACTAGGTCTATCACTAGGACTAGGTCTATCACTAGGACCAGGTCTATCACTAGGACTAGGTCTATCACTAGGACTAGGTCTATCACTAGGACTAGGTCTATCACTAGGACTAGGTCTATCACTAGGACTAGGTCTATAACTAGGACTAGGTCTATCACTAGGACTAGGTCTATCACTAGGACTAGGTCTATCACTAGGACTAGGTCTATCACTAGGACCAGGTCTATCACTAGGACTAGGTCTATCACTAGGACCAGGTCTATCACTAGGACTAGGTCTATCACTAGGACTAGGTCTATCACTAGGACCAGGTCTATCACTAGGACTAGGTCTATCACTAGGACTAGGTCTATCACTAGGACCAGGTCTATCACTAGGACCAGGTCTATCACTAGGACTAGGTCTATCACTAGGACTAGGTCTATCACTAGGACCAGGTCTATCACTAGGACCAGGTCTATCACTAGGACCAGGTCTATCACTAGGACTAGGTCTATCACTAGGACCAGGTCTATCACTAGGACCAGGTCTATCACTAGGACTAGGTCTATCACTAGGACCAGGTCTATCACTAGGACTAGGTCTATCACTAGGACTAGGTCTATCAGTAGGACTAGGTCTATCACTAGGACTAGGTCTATCACTAGGACTAGGTCTATCACTAGGACTAGGTCTATCACTAGGACTAGGTCTATCACTAGGACCAGGTCTATCACTAGGACTAGATCTATCACTAGGACTAGGTCTATCACTAGGACTAGGTCTATCACTAGGACTAGGTCTATCACTAGGACCAGGTCTATCACTAGGACTAGGTCTATCACTAGGACTAGGTCTATCACTAGGACTAGGTCTATCACTAGGACTAGGTCTATCACTAGGACTAGGTCTATCACTAGGACTAGGTCTACCACTAGGACTAGGTCTATCACTAGGACCAGGTCTATCACTAGGACTAGGTCTATCACTAGGACTAGGTCTATCACTAGGACCAGGTCTATCACTAGGACTAGGTCTATCACTAGGACTAGGTCTATCACTAGGACCAGGTCTATCACTAGGACTAGGTCTATCACTAGGACTAGGTCTATCACTAGGACTAGGTCTATCACTAGGACTAGGTCTATCACTAGGACCAGGTCTATCACTAGGACTAGGTCTATCACTAGGACTAGGTCTATCACTAGGACTAGGTCTATCACTAGGACTAGGTCTATCACTAGGACCAGGTCTATCACTAGGACCAGGTCTATCACTAGGACCAGGTCTATCACTAGGACTAGGTCTATCACTAGGACTAGGTCTATCACTAGGACTAGGTCTATCACTAGGACCAGGTCTATCACTAGGACTAGGTCTATCACTAGGACTAGGTCTATCACTAGGACTAGGTCTATCACTAGGACTAGGTCTATCACTAGGACTAGGTCTATCACTAGGACTAGGTCTATCACTAGGACTAGGTCTATCACTAGGACTAGGTCTATCACTAGGACTAGGTCTATCACTAGGACCAGGTCTATCACTAGGACTAGGTCTATCACTAGGACTAGGTCTATCACTAGGACCAGGTCTATCACTAGGACTAGGTCTATCACTAGGACTAGGTCTATCACTAGGACTAGGTCTATCACTAGGACTAGGTCTATCACTAGGACCAGGTCTATCACTAGGACCAGGTCTATCACTAGGACTAGGTCTATCACTAGGACTAGGTCTATCACTAGGACTAGGTCTATCACTAGGACTAGGTCTATCACTAGGACTAGGTCTATCACTAGGACCAGGTCTATCACTAGGACCAGGTCTATCACTAGGACTAGGTCTATCACTAGGACCAGGTCTATCACTAGGACCAGGTCTATCACTAGGACTAGGTCTATCACTAGGACCAGGTCTATCACTAGGACTAGGTCTATCACTAGGACTAGGTCTATCACTAGGACTAGGTCTATCACTAGGACTAGGTCTATCACTAGGACCAGGTCTATCACTAGGACCAGGTCTATCACTAGGACTAGGTCTATCACTAGGACTAGGTCTATCACTAGGACCAGGTCTATCACTAGGACTAGGTCTATCACTAGGACTAGGTCTATCACTAGGACCAGGTCTATCACTAGGACTAGGTCTATCACTAGGACTAGGTCTATCACTAGGACCAGGTCTATCACTAGGACTAGGTCTATCACTAGGACTAGGTCTATCACTAGGACTAGGTCTATCACTAGGACTAGGTCTATCACTAGGACTAGGTCTATCACTAGGACTAGGTCTATCACTAGGACTAGGTCTATCACTAGGACTAGGTCTATCACTAGGACTAGGTCTATCACTAGGACTAGGTCTATCACTAGGACTAGGTCTATCACTAGGACCTAGGTCTATCACTAGGACTAGGTCTATCACTAGGACTAGGTCTATCACTAGGACTAGGTCTATCACTAGGACCAGGTCTATCACTAGGACCAGGTCTATCACTAGGACTAGGTCTATCACTAGGACCAGGTCTATCACTAGGACTAGGTCTATCACTAGGACTAGGTCTATCACTAGGACTAGGTCTATCACTAGGACTAGGTCTATCACTAGGACCAGGTCTATCACTAGGACTAGGTCTATCACTAGGACTAGGTCTATCACTAGGACCAGGTCTATCACTAGGACTAGGTCTATCACTAGGACCAGGTCTATCACTAGGACCAGGTCTATCACTAGGACCAGGTCTATCACTAGGACTAGGTCTATCACTAGGACTAGGTCTATCACTAGGACTAGGTCTATCACTAGGACCAGGTCTATCACTAGGACTAGGTCTATCACTAGGACCAGGTCTATCACTAGGACTAGGTCTATCACTAGGACTAGGTCTATCACTAGGACTAGGTCTATCACTAGGACTAGGTCTATCACTAGGACTAGGTCTATCACTAGGACTAGGTCTATCACTAGGACTAGGTCTATCACTAGGACCAGGTCTATCACTAGGACTAGGTCTATCACTAGGACCAGGTCTATCACTAGGACTAGGTCTATCACTAGGACTAGGTCTATCACTAGGACTAGGTCTATCACTAGGACTAGGTCTATCACTAGGACTAGGTCTATCACTAGGACCAGGTCTATCACTAGGACTAGGTCTATCACTAGGACTAGGTCTATCACTAGGACTAGGTCTATCACTAGGACTAGGTCTATCACTAGGACTAGGTCTATCACTAGGACTAGGTCTATCACTAGGACTAGGTCTATCACTAGGACCAGGTCTATCACTAGGACCTAGGTCTATCACTAGGACCAGGTCTATCACTAGGACTAGGTCTATCACTAGGACTAGGTCTATCACTAGGACTAGGTCTATCACTAGGACCAGGTCTATCACTAGGACTAGGTCTATCACTAGGACCAGGTCTATCACTAGGACTAGGTCTATCA
>JAQNBH010000015.1:6272298-6342298 GCA_028752905.1 Cladorhizidae sp. MBARI D1340-BT2
TCACTAGGACCAGGTCTATCACTAGGACCAGGTCTATCACTAGGACTAGGTCTATCACTAGGACTAGGTCTATCACTAGGACTAGGTCTATCACTAGGACTAGGTCTATCACTAGGACTAGGTCTATCACTAGGACCAGGTCTATCACTAGGACTAGGTCTATCACTAGGACTAGGTCTATCACTAGGACCAGGTCTATCACTAGGGACTAGGTCTATCACTAGGACCAGGTCTATCACTAGGACTAGGTCTATCACTAGGACTAGGTCTATCACTAGGACTAGGTCTATCACTAGGACTAGTCTATCACTAGGACCAGGTCTATCACTAGGACTAGGTCTATCACTAGGACTAGGTCTATCACTAGGACTAGGTCTATCACTAGGACTAGGTCTATCACTAGGACTAGGTCTATCACTAGGACTAGGTCTATCACTAGGACTAGGTCTATCACTAGGACTAGGTCTATCACTAGGACTAGGTCTATCACTAGGACTAGGTCTATCACTAGGACTAGGTCTATCACTAGGACTAGGTCTATCACTAGGACTAGGTCTATCACTAGGACTAGGTCTATCACTAGGACTAGGTCTATCACTAGGACTAGGTCTATCACTAGGACCAGGTCTATCACTAGGACCAGGTCTATCACTAGGACTAGGTCTATCACTAGGACTAGGTCTATCACTAGGGACTAGTCTATCACTAGGACCAGGTCTATCACTAGGACTAGGTCTATCACTAGGACTAGGTCTATCACTAGGACCAGGTCTATCACTAGGACTAGGTCTATCACTAGGACAGGTCTATCACTAGGACTAGGTCTATCACTAGGACTAGGTCTATCACTAGGACTAGGTCTATCACTAGGACTAGGTCTATCACTAGGACTAGGTCTATCACTAGGACTAGTCTATCACTAGGACTAGGTCTATCACTAGGACTTAGGTCTATCACTAGGACTAGGTCTATCACTAGGACTAGGTCTATCACTAGGACTAGGTCTATCACTAGGACTAGGTCTATCACTAGGACCAGGTCTATCACTAGGACTAGGTCTATCACTAGGACTAGGTCTATCACTAGGACTAGGTCTATCACTAGGACTAGGTCTATCACTAGGACTAGGTCTATCACTAGGACTAGGTCTATCACTAGGACTAGGTCTATCACTAGGACTAGGTCTATCACTAGGACTAGGTCTATCACTAGGACCAGGTCTATCACTAGGACTAGGTCTATCACTAGGACCAGGTCTATCACTAGGACTAGGTCTATCACTAGGACTAGGTCTATCACTAGGACTAGGTCTATCACTAGGACTAGGTCTATCACTAGGACTAGGTCTATCACTAGGACTAGGTCTATCACTAGGACTAGGTCTATCACTAGGACTAGGTCTATCACTAGGACTAGGTCTATCACTAGGACTAGGTCTATCACTAGGACCAGGTCTATCACTAGGACTAGGTCTATCACTAGGACTAGGTCTATCACTAGGACTAGGTCTATCACTAGGACTAGGTCTATCACTAGGACTAGGTCTATCACTAGGACTAGGTCTATCACTAGGACTAGGTCTATCACTAGGACTAGGTCTATCACTAGGTCACTAGACTAGGTCTATCACTAGGACTAGGTCTATCACTAGGACTAGGTCTATCACTAGGACTAGGTCTATCACTAGGACTAGGTCTATCACTAGGACTAGGTCTATCACTAGGACTAGGTCTATCACTAGGACTAGGTCTATCACTAGGACCAGGTCTATCACTAGGACCTAGGTCTATCACTAGGACTAGGTCTATCACTAGGACTAGGTCTATCACTAGGACTAGGTCTATCACTAGGACCAGGTCTATCACTAGGACTAGGTCTATCACTAGGACTAGGTCTATCACTAGGACCAGGTCTATCACTAGGACCTAGGTCTATCACTAGGACTAGGTCTATCACTAGGACTAGGTCTATCACTAGGACTAGGTCTATCACTAGGACCAGGTCTATCACTAGGACTAGGTCTATCACTAGGACTAGGTCTATCACTAGGACTAGGTCTATCACTAGGACTAGGTCTATCACTAGGACTAGGTCTATCACTAGGACTAGGTCTATCACTAGGACTAGGTCTATCACTAGGACTAGGTCTATCACTAGGACTAGGTCTATCACTAGGACTAGGTCTATCACTAGGACTAGGTCTATCACTAGGACCAGGTCTATCACTAGGACCAGGTCTATCACTAGGACCAGGTCTATCACTAGGACTAGGTCTATCACTAGGACTAGGTCTATCACTAGGACTAGGGTCTATCACTAGGACTAGGTCTATCACTAGGACTAGGTCTATCACTAGGACCAGGTCTATCACTAGGACTAGGTCTATCACTAGGACTAGGTCTATCACTAGGACTAGGTCTATCACTAGGACTAGGTCTATCACTAGGACTAGGTCTATCACTAGGACCTAGGTCTATCACTAGGACCAGGTCTATCACTAGGACTAGGTCTATCACTAGGACCAGGTCTATCACTAGAGACTAGGTCTATCACTAGGACCAGGTCTATCACTAGGACCAAGGTCTATCACTAGGACTAGGTCTATCACTAGGACTAGGTCTATCACTAGGACTAGGTCTATCACTAGGACCAGGTCTATCACTAGGACTAGGTCTATCACTAGGACCAGGTCTATCACTAGGACTAGGTCTATCACTAGGACTAGGTCTATCACTAGGACTAGGTCTATCACTAGGACTAGGTCTATCACTAGGACTAGGTCTATCACTAGGACTAGGTCTATCACTAGGACTAGGTCTATCACTAGGACTAGGTCTATCACTAGGACTAGGTCTATCACTAGGACTAGGTCTATCACTAGGACTAGTCTATCACTAGGACTAGGTCTATCACTAGGACTAGGTCTATCACTAGGACTAGGTCTATCACTAGGACTAGGTCTATCACTAGGACTAGGTCTATCACTAGGACTAGGTCTATCACTAGGACTAGGTCTATCACTAGGACTAGGTCTATCACTAGGACCAGGTCTATCACTAGGACCAGGTCTATCACTAGGACTAGGTCTATCACTAGGACCAGGTCTATCACTAGGACTAGGTCTATCACTAGGACTAGGTCTATCACTAGGACTAGGTCTATCACTAGGACCAGGTCTATCACTAGGACTCAGGTCTATCACTAGGACTAGGTCTATCACTAGGACTAGGTCTATCACTAGGACTAGGTCTATCACTAGGACTAGGTCTATCACTAGGACTAGGTCTATCACTAGGACTAGGTCTATCACTAGGACTAGGTCTATCACTAGGACTAGGTCTATCACTAGGACTAGGTCTATCACTAGGACTAGGTCTATCACTAGGACTAGGTCTATCACTAGGACCAGGTCTATCACTAGGACAGGTCTATCACTAGGACTTAGGTCTATCACTAGGACTAGGTCTATCACTAGGACTAGGTCTATCACTAGGACTAGGTCTATCACTAGGACTAGGTCTATCACTAGGACTAGGTCTATCACTAGGACCAGGTCTATCACTAGGACTAGGTCTATCACTAGGACCAGGTCTATCACTAGGACTAGGTCTATCACTAGGACTAGGTCTATCACTAGGACTAGGTCTATCACTAGGACCAGGTCTATCACTAGGACTAGGTCTATCACTAGGACCAGGTCTATCACTAGGACCAGGTCTATCACTAGGACTAGGTCTATCACTAGGACCAGGTCTATCACTAGGACTAGGTCTATCACTAGGACTAGGTCTATCACTAGGACCTAGGTCTATCACTAGGACCTAGGTCTATCACTAGGACTAGGTCTATCACTAGGACTAGGTCTATCACTAGGACTAGGTCTATCACTAGGACTAGGTCTATCACTAGGACTAGGTCTATCACTAGGACCAGGTCTATCACTAGGACTAGGTCTATCACTAGGACTAGGTCTATCACTAGGACTAGGTCTATCACTAGGACTAGGTCTATCACTAGGACCAGGTCTATCACTAGGACCAGGTCTATCACTAGGACTAGGTCTATCACTAGGACTAGGTCTATCACTAGGACTAGGTCTATCACTAGGACTAGGTCTATCACTAGGACTAGGTCTATCACTAGGACCAGGTCTATCACTAGGACTAGGTCTATCACTAGGACTAGGTCTATCACTAGGACCAGGTCTATCACTAGGACCTAGGTCTATCACTAGGACTAGGTCTATCACTAGGACTAGGTCTATCACTAGGACTAGGTCTATCACTAGGACTAGGTCTATCACTAGGACTAGGTCTATCACTAGGACTAGGTCTATCACTAGGACCTAGGTCTATCACTAGGACCAGGTCTATCACTAGGACTAGGTCTATCACTAGGACTAGGTCTATCACTAGGACCAGGTCTATCACTAGGACCTAGGTCTATCACTAGGACTAGGTCTATCACTAGGACTAGGTCTATCACTAGGACTAGGTCTATCACTAGGACCAGGTCTATCACTAGGACCAGGTCTATCACTAGGACTAGGTCTATCACTAGGACTAGGTCTATCACTAGGACTAGGTCTATCACTAGGACTAGGTCTATCACTAGGACTAGGTCTATCACTAGGACCAGGTCTATCACTAGGACTAGGTCTATCACTAGGACTAGGTCTATCACTAGGACCTAGGTCTATCACTAGGACTAGGTCTATCACTAGGACTAGGTCTATCACTAGGACCAGGTCTATCACTAGGACTAGGTCTATCACTAGGACTAGGTCTATCACTAGGACTAGGTCTATCACTAGGACTAGGTCTATCACTAGGACTAGGTCTATCACTAGGACTAGGTCTATCACTAGGACTAGGTCTATCACTAGGACTAGGTCTATCACTAGGACCAGGTCTATCACTAGGACTAGGTCTATCACTAGGACTAGGTCTATCACTAGGACCAGGTCTATCACTAGGACCAGGTCTATCACTAGGACTAGGTCTATCACTAGGACTAGGTCTATCACTAGGACTAGGTCTATCACTAGGACTAGGTCTATCACTAGGACCAGGTCTATCACTAGGACCTAGGTCTATCACTAGGACTAGGTCTATCACTAGGACCAGGTCTATCACTAGGACTAGGTCTATCACTAGGACTAGGTCTATCACTAGGACTAGGTCTATCACTAGGACTAGGTCTATCACTAGGACCAGGTCTATCACTAGGACCTAGGTCTATCACTAGGACTAGGTCTATCACTAGGACTAGGTCTATCACTAGGACTAGGTCTATCACTAGGACTAGGTCTATCACTAGGACTAGGTCTATCACTAGGACTAGGTCTATCACTAGGACTAGGTCTATCACTAGGACTAGGTCTATCACTAGGACCAGGTCTATCACTAGGACTAGGTCTATCACTAGGACTAGGTCTATCACTAGGACCAGGTCTATCACTAGGACTAGGTCTATCACTAGACTAGGTCTATCACTAGGACCAGGTCTATCACTAGGACTAGGTCTATCACTAGGACTAGGTCTATCACTAGGACTAGGTCTATCACTAGGACTAGGTCTATCACTAGGACCAGGTCTATCACTAGGACTAGGTCTATCACTAGGACTAGGTCTATCACTAGGACCAGGTCTATCACTAGGACTAGGTCTATCACTAGGACCTAGGTCTATCACTAGGACTAGGTCTATCACTAGGACTAGGTCTATCACTAGGACTAGGTCTATCACTAGGACTCAGGTCTATCACTAGGACCAGGTCTATCACTAGGACTAGGTCTATCACTAGGACTAGGTCTATCACTAGGACTAGGTCTATCACTAGGACCTAGGTCTATCACTAGGACTAGGTCTATCACTAGGACCTAGGTCTATCACTAGGACTAGGTCTATCACTAGGACTAGGTCTATCACTAGGACTAGGTCTATCACTAGGACTAGGTCTATCACTAGGACTAGGTCTATCACTAGGACTAGGTCTATCACTAGGACTAGGTCTATCACTAGGACTAGGTCTATCACTAGGACTAGGTCTATCACTAGGACTAGGTCTATCACTAGGACTAGGTCTATCACTAGGACCAGGTCTATCACTAGGACTAGGTCTATCACTAGGACCAGGTCTATCACTAGGACCTAGGTCTATCACTAGGACTAGGTCTATCACTAGGACTAGGTCTATCACTAGGACTAGGTCTATCACTAGGACTAGGTCTATCACTAGGACTAGGTCTATCACTAGGACTAGGTCTATCACTAGGACTAGGTCTATCACTAGGACTAGGTCTATCACTAGGACTAGGTCTATCACTAGGACTAGGTCTATCACTAGGACAGGTCTATCACTAGGACTAGGTCTATCACTAGGACTAGGTCTATCACTAGGACCAGGTCTATACTAGGACTAGGTCTATCACTAGGACTAGGTCTATCACTAGGACTAGGTCTATCACTAGGACTAGGTCTATCACTAGGACTAGGTCTATCACTAGGACTAGGTCTATCACTAGGACTAGGTCTATCACTAGGACTAGGTCTATCACTAGGACCTAGGTCTATCACTAGGACTAGGTCTATCACTAGGACTAGGTCTATCACTAGGACTAGGTCTATCACTAGGACTAGGTCTATCACTAGGACTAGGTCTATCACTAGGACTAGGTCTATCACTAGGACTAGGTCTATCACTAGGACTAGGTCTATCACTAGGACTAGGTCTATCACTAGGACCAGGTCTATCACTAGGACTAGGTCTATCACTAGGACTCAGGTCTATCACTAGGACTAGGTCTATCACTAGGACTAGGTCTATCACTAGGACCAGGTCTATCACTAGGACTAGGTCTATCACTAGGACCAGGTCTATCACTAGGACCTAGGTCTATCACTAGGACTAGGTCTATCACTAGGACTAGGTCTATCACTAGGACTAGGTCTATCACTAGGACTAGGTCTATCACTAGGACTAGGTCTATCACTAGGACTAGGTCTATCACTAGGACTAGGTCTATCACTAGGACTAGGTCTATCACTAGGACCAGGTCTATCACTAGGACCTAGGTCTATCACTAGGACTAGGTCTATCACTAGGACTAGGTCTATCACTAGGACTAGGTCTATCACTAGGACTAGGTCTATCACTAGGACTAGGTCTATCACTAGGACTAGGTCTATCACTAGGACTAGGTCTATCACTAGGACTAGGTCTATCACTAGGACTAGGTCTATCACTAGGACTAGGTCTATCACTAGGACTAGGTCTATCACTAGGACTAGGTCTATCACTAGGACTAGGTCTATCACTAGGACCAGGTCTATCACTAGGACTAGGTCTATCACTAGGACCAGGTCTATCACTAGGACCAGGTCTATCACTAGGACTAGGTCTATCACTAGGACCAGGTCTATCACTAGGACTAGGTCTATCACTAGGACTAGGTCTATCACTAGGACTAGGTCTATCACTAGGACTAGGTCTATCACTAGGACCAGTCTATCACTAGGACTAGGTCTATCACTAGGACTAGGTCTATCACTAGGACTAGGTCTATCACTAGGACTAGGTCTATCACTAGGACTAGGTCTATCACTAGGACTAGGTCTATCACTAGGACTAGGTCTATCACTAGGACCAGGTCTATCACTAGGACTAGGTCTATCACTAGGACCAGGTCTATCACTAGGACTAGGTCTATCACTAGGACCTAGGTCTATCACTAGGACTAGGTCTATCACTAGGACAGGTCTATCACTAGGACTAGGTCTATCACTAGGACCAGGTCTATCACTAGGACTAGGTCTATCACTAGGACTAGGTCTATCACTAGGACTAGGTCTATCACTAGGACCAGGTCTATCACTAGGACTAGGTCTATCACTAGGACTAGGTCTATCACTAGGACTAGGTCTATCACTAGGACTAGGTCTATCACTAGGACTAGGTCTATCACTAGGACTAGGTCTATCACTAGGACTAGGTCTATCACTAGGACTAGGTCTATCACTAGGACTAGGTCTATCACTAGGACTAGGTCTATCACTAGGACTAGGTCTATCACTAGGACTAGGTCTATCACTAGGACTAGGTCTATCACTAGGACTAGGTCTATCACTAGGACCAGGTCTATCACTAGGACTAGGTCTATCACTAGGACTAGGTCTATCACTAGGACCAGGTCTATCACTAGGACTAGGTCTATCACTAGGACTAGGTCTATCACTAGGACTAGGTCTATCACTAGGACTAGGTCTATCACTAGGACCTAGGTCTATCACTAGGACTAGGTCTATCACTAGGACTAGGTCTATCACTAGGACTAGGTCTATCACTAGGACTAGGTCTATCACTAGGACTAGGTCTATCACTAGGACTAGGTCTATCACTAGGACTAGGTCTATCACTAGGACTAGGTCTATCACTAGGACTAGGTCTATCACTAGGACTAGGTCTATCACTAGGACTAGGTCTATCACTAGGACCTAGGTCTATCACTAGGACTAGGTCTATCACTAGGACTAGGTCTATCACTAGGACTAGGTCTATCACTAGGACAGGTCTATCACTAGGACTAGGTCTATCACTAGGACTAGGTCTATCACTAGGACTAGGTCTATCACTAGGACTAGGTCTATCACTAGGACCAGGTCTATCACTAGGACAGGTCTATCACTAGGACTAGGTCTATCACTAGGACTAGGTCTATCACTAGGACTAGGTCTATCACTAGGACTAGGTCTATCACTAGGACTAGGTCTATCACTAGGACTAGGTCTATCACTAGGACTAGGTCTATCACTAGGACCAGGTCTATCACTAGGACTAGGTCTATCACTAGGACTAGGTCTATCACTAGGACTAGGTCTATCACTAGGACTAGGTCTATCACTAGGACTAGGTCTATCACTAGGACTAGGTCTATCACTAGGACCAGGTCTATCACTAGGACTAGGTCTATCACTAGGACTAGGTCTATCACTAGGACCAGGTCTATCACTAGGACTAGGTCTATCACTAGGACTAGGTCTATCACTAGGACTAGGTCTATCACTAGGACTAGGTCTATCACTAGGACTAGGTCTATCACTAGGACCTAGGTCTATCACTAGGACTAGGTCTATCACTAGGACTAGGTCTATCACTAGGACTAGGTCTATCACTAGGACTAGGTCTATCACTAGGACTAGGTCTATCACTAGGACTAGGTCTATCACTAGGACTAGGTCTATCACTAGGACTAGGTCTATCACTAGGACCAGGTCTATCACTAGGACTAGGTCTATCACTAGGACCTAGGTCTATCACTAGGACTAGGTCTATCACTAGGACTAGGTCTATCACTAGGACTAGGTCTATCACTAGGACCAGGTCTATCACTAGGACTAGGTCTATCACTAGGACTAGGTCTATCACTAGGACCAGGTCTATCACTAGGACCAGGTCTATCACTAGGACTAGGTCTATCACTAGGACCAGGTCTATCACTAGGACTAGGTCTATCACTAGGACTAGGTCTATCACTAGGACTAGGTCTATCACTAGGACTAGGTCTATCACTAGGACTAGGTCTATCACTAGGACCAGGTCTATCACTAGGACTAGGTCTATCACTAGGACTAGGTCTATCACTAGGACCAGGTCTATCACTAGGACCAGGTCTATCACTAGGACTAGGTCTATCACTAGGACTAGGTCTATCACTAGGACTAGGTCTATCACTAGGACTAGGTCTATCACTAGGACTAGGTCTATCACTAGGACCAGGTCTATCACTAGGACTAGGTCTATCACTAGGACTAGGTCTATCACTAGGACTAGGTCTATCACTAGGACTAGGTCTATCACTAGGACCAGGTCTATCACTAGGACTAGGTCTATCACTAGGACTAGGTCTATCACTAGGACCAGGTCTATTCACTAGGACTAGGTCTATCACTAGGACCAGGTCTATCACTAGGACTAGGTCTATCACTAGGACCAGGTCTATCACTAGGACTAGGTCTATCACTAGGACTAGGTCTATCACTAGGACTAGGTCTATCACTAGGACCAGGTCTATCACTAGGACTAGGTCTATCACTAGGACTAGGTCTATCACTAGGACTAGGTCTATCACTAGGACTAGGTCTATCACTAGGACTAGGTCTATCACTAGGACTAGGTCTATCACTAGGACTAGGTCTATCACTAGGACCAGGTCTATCACTAGGACTAGGTCTATCACTAGGACCAGGTCTATCACTAGGACCAGGTCTATCACTAGGACTAGGTCTATCACTAGGACTAGGTCTATCACTAGGACTAGGTCTATCACTAGGACCAGGTCTATCACTAGGACTAGGTCTATCACTAGGACTAGGTCTATCACTAGGACCAGGTCTATCACTAGGACCAGGTCTATCACTAGGACTAGGTCTATCACTAGGACCTAGGTCTATCACTAGGACCAGGTCTATCACTAGGACTAGGTCTATCACTAGGACTAGGTCTATCACTAGGACTAGGTCTATCACTAGGACCAGGTCTATCACTAGGACTAGGTCTATCACTAGGACTAGGTCTATCACTAGGACCAGGTCTATCACTAGGACTAGGTCTATCACTAGGACCAGGTCTATCACTAGGACTAGGTCTATCACTAGGACTAGGTCTATCACTAGGACTAGGTCTATCACTAGGACTAGGTCTATCACTAGGACTAGGTCTATCACTAGGACTAGGTCTATCACTAGGACCAGGTCTATCACTAGGACTAGGTCTATCACTAGGACTAGGTCTATCACTAGGACTAGGTCTATCACTAGGACCAGGTCTATCACTAGGACCAGGTCTATCACTAGGACTAGGTCTATCACTAGGACCAGGTCTATCACTAGGACCAGGTCTATCACTAGGACTAGGTCTATCACTAGGACTAGGTCTATCACTAGGACCAGGTCTATCACTAGGACTAGGTCTATCACTAGGACTAGGTCTATCACTAGGACCTAGGTCTATCACTAGGACCAGGTCTATCACTAGGACTAGGTCTATCACTAGGACCAGGTCTATCACTAGGACTAGGTCTATCACTAGGACTAGGTCTATCACTAGGACTAGGTCTATCACTAGGACTAGGTCTATCACTAGGACTAGGTCTATCACTAGGACTAGGTCTATCACTAGGACCTAGGTCTATCACTAGGACTAGGTCTATCACTAGGACCAGGTCTATCACTAGGACTAGGTCTATCACTAGGACTAGGTCTATCACTAGGACCAGATAGGTCTATCACTAGGACCAGGTCTATCACTAGGACCAGGTCTATCACTAGGACTAGGTCTATCACTAGGACCAGGTCTATCACTAGGACTAGGTCTATCACTAGGACTAGGTCTATCACTAGGACTAGGTCTATCACTAGGACCAGGTCTATCACTAGGACCAGGTCTATCACTAGGACTAGGTCTATCACTAGGACTAGGTCTATCACTAGGACTAGGTCTATCACTAGGACTAGGTCTATCACTAGGACTAGGTCTATCACTAGGACCAGGTCTATCACTAGGACTAGGTCTATCACTAGGACTAGGTCTATCACTAGGACTAGGTCTATCACTAGGACCTAGGTCTATCACTAGGACTAGGTCTATCACTAGGACTAGGTCTATCACTAGGACAGGTCTATCACTAGGACTAGGTCTATCACTAGGACTAGGTCTATCACTAGGACCAGGTCTATCACTAGGACCAGGTCTATCACTAGGACTAGGTCTATCACTAGGACTAGGTCTATCACTAGGACTAGGTCTATCACTAGGACTAGGTCTATCACTAGGACTAGGTCTATCACTAGGACAGGTCTATCACTAGGACCAGGTCTATCACTAGGACTAGGTCTATCACTAGGACTCAGGTCTATCACTAGGACTAGGTCTATCACTAGGACTAGGTCTATCACTAGGACCAGGTCTATCACTAGGACTAGGTCTATCACTAGGACTAGGTCTATCACTAGGACTAGGTCTATCACTAGACAGGTCTATCACTAGGACTAGGTCTATCACTAGGACTAGGTCTATCACTAGGACTAGGTCTATCACTAGGACTAGGTCTATCACTAGGACCTAGGTCTATCACTAGGACCAGGTCTATCACTAGGACAAGGTCTATCACTAGGACTAGGTCTATCACTAGGACTAGGTCTATCACTAGGACTAGGTCTATCACTAGGACTAGGTCTATCACTAGGACTAGGTCTATCACTAGGACTAGGTCTATCACTAGGACTAGGTCTATCACTAGGACCTAGGTCTATCACTAGGACCAGGTCTATCACTAGGACTAGGTCTATCACTAGGACTAGGTCTATCACTAGACTAGGTCTATCACTAGGACTAGGTCTATCACTAGGACTCAGGTCTATCACTAGGACTAGGTCTATCACTAGGACTAGGTCTATCACTAGGACTAGGTCTATCACTAGGACCAGGTCTATCACTAGGACTAGGTCTATCACTAGGACTAGGTCTATCACTAGGACTAGGTCTATCACTAGGACTAGGTCTATCACTAGGACTAGGTCTATCACTAGGACTAGGTCTATCACTAGGACCAGGTCTATCACTAGGACCAGGTCTATCACTAGGACTAGGTCTATCACTAGGACTAGGTCTATCACTAGGACTAGGTCTATCACTAGGACAAGGTCTATCACTAGGACTAGGTCTATCACTAGGACTAGGTCTATCACTAGGACTAGGTCTATCACTAGGACCAGGTCTATCACTAGGACTAGGTCTATCACTAGGACTAGGTCTATCACTAGGACAGGTCTATCACTAGGACTAGGTCTCACTAGGACTAGGTCTATCACTAGGACTAGGTCTATCACTAGGACTAGGCTATCACTAGGACAGGTCTATCACTAGGACTAGGTCTATCACTAGGACTAGGTCTATCACTAGGACTAGGTCTATCACTAGGACTAGGTCTATCACTAGGACTAGGTCTATCACTAGGACTAGGTCTATCACTAGGACCTAGGTCTATCACTAGGACTAGGTCTATCACTAGGACTAGGTCTATCACTAGGACTAGGTCTATCACTAGGACTAGGTCTATCACTAGGACTAGGTCTATCACTAGGACCAGGTCTATCACTAGGACTAGGTCTATCACTAGGACTAGGTCTATCACTAGGACTAGGTCTATCACTAGGACTAGGTCTATCACTAGGACTAGGTCTATCACTAGGACTAGGTCTATCACTAGGACTAGGTCTATCACTAGGACTAGGTCTATCACTAGGACTAGGTCTATCACTAGGACTAGGTCTATCACTAGGACCAGGTCTATCACTAGGACTAGGTCTATCACTAGGACTAGGTCTATCACTAGGACTAGGTCTATCACTAGGACTAGGTCTATCACTAGGACTAGGTCTATCACTAGGACTAGGTCTATCACTAGGACTAGGTCTATCACTAGGACCAGGTCTATCACTAGGACTAGGTCTATCACTAGGACTAGGTCTATCACTAGGACTAGGTCTATCACTAGGACTAGGTCTATCACTAGGACCAGGTCTATCACTAGGACCAGGTCTATCACTAGGACTAGGTCTATCACTAGGACTAGGTCTATCACTAGGACTAGGTCTATCACTAGGACTAGGTCTATCACTAGGACTAGGTCTATCACTAGGACTAGGTCTATCACTAGGACTAGGTCTATCACTAGGACTAGGTCTATCACTAGGACTAGGTCTATCACTAGGACTAGGTCTATCACTAGGACTAGGTCTATCACTAGGACTAGGTCTATCACTAGGACAAGGTCTATCACTAGGACTAGGTCTATCACTAGGACCAGGTCTATCACTAGGACTAGGTCTATCACTAGGACTAGGTCTATCACTAGGACTAGGTCTATCACTAGGACTAGGTCTATCACTAGGACTAGGTCTATCACTAGGACTAGGTCTATCACTAGACTAGGTCTATCACTAGGACTAGGTCTATCACTAGGACCAGGTCTATCACTAGGACTAGGTCTATCACTAGGACCAGGTCTATCACTAGGACTAGGTCTATCACTAGGACTAGGTCTATCACTAGGACTAGGTCTATCACTAGGACTAGGTCTATCACTAGGACTAGGTCTATCACTAGGACTAGGTCTATCACTAGGACTAGGTCTATCACTAGGACCAGGTCTATCACTAGGACTAGGTCTATCACTAGGACTAGGTCTATCACTAGGACTAGGTCTATCACTAGGACTAGGTCTATCACTAGGACTAGGTCTATCACTAGGACTAGGTCTATCACTAGGACTAGGTCTATCACTAGGACTAGGTCTATCACTAGGACTAGGTCTATCACTAGGACCAGGTCTATCACTAGGACTCAGGTCTATCACTAGGACTAGGTCTATCACTAGGACTAGGTCTATCACTAGGACCAGGTCTATCACTAGGACTAGGTCTATCACTAGGACTAGGTCTATCACTAGGACTAGGTCTATCACTAGGACTAGGTCTATCACTAGGACCAGGTCTATCACTAGGACCAGGTCTATCACTAGGACTAGGTCTATCACTAGGACTAGGTCTATCACTAGGACTAGGTCTATCACTAGGACCAGGTCTATCACTAGGACTAGGTCTATCACTAGGACTAGGTCTATCACTAGGACCAGGTCTATCACTAGGACTAGGTCTATCACTAGGACTAGGTCTATCACTAGGACTAGGTCTATCACTAGGACTAGGTCTATCACTAGGACCAGGTCTATCACTAGGACTAGGTCTATCACTAGGACTAGGTCTATCACTAGGACTAGGTCTATCACTAGGACTAGGTCTATCACTAGGACTAGGTCTATCACTAGGACTAGGTCTATCACTAGGACTAGGTCTATCACTAGGACTAGGTCTATCACTAGGACTAGGTCTATCACTAGGACTAGGTCTATCACTAGGACTAGGTCTATCACTAGGACTAGGTCTATCACTAGGACTAGGTCTATCACTAGGACTCAGGTCTATCACTAGGACTAGGTCTATCACTAGGACTAGGTCTATCACTAGGACTAGGTCTATCACTAGGACCAGGTCTATCACTAGGACTAGGTCTATCACTAGGACTAGGTCTATCACTAGGACTAGGTCTATCACTAGGACTAGGTCTATCACTAGGACTAGGTCTATCACTAGGACTAGGTCTATCACTAGGACTAGGTCTATCACTAGGACTAGGTCTATCACTAGGACCTAGGTCTATCACTAGGACTAGGTCTATCACTAGGACTAGGTCTATCACTAGGACTAGGTCTATCACTAGGACTAGGTCTATCACTAGACTAGGTCTATCACTAGGACTAGGTCTATCACTAGGACTAGGTCTATCACTAGGACTAGGTCTATCACTAGGACTAGGTCTATCACTAGGACCAGGTCTATCACTAGGACTAGGTCTATCACTAGGACCAGGTCTATCACTAGGACTAGGTCTATCACTAGGACTAGGTCTATCACTAGGACCAGGTCTATCACTAGGACTAGGTCTATCACTAGGACTAGGTCTATCACTAGGACTAGGTCTATCACTAGGACTAGGTCTATCACTAGGACTAGGTCTATCACTAGGACTAGGTCTATCACTAGGACTAGGTCTATCACTAGGACCTAGGTCTATCACTAGGACTAGGTCTATCACTAGGACTAGGTCTATCACTAGGACTAGGTCTATCACTAGGACTAGGTCTATCACTAGGACTAGGTCTATCACTAGGACTAGGTCTATCACTAGGACTAGGTCTATCACTAGGACCTAGGTCTATCACTAGGACCAGGTCTATCACTAGGACCAGGTCTATCACTAGGACTAGGTCTATCACTAGGACTAGGTCTATCACTAGGACTAGGTCTATCACTAGGACTAGGTCTATCACTAGGACTAGGTCTATCACTAGGACTAGGTCTATCACTAGGACTAGGTCTATCACTAGGACAGGTCTATCACTAGGACCAGGTCTATCACTAGGACTAGGTCTATCACTAGGACTAGGTCTATCACTAGGACCAGGTCTATCACTAGGACTAGGTCTATCACTAGGACTAGGTCTATCACTAGGACTAGGTCTATCACTAGGACTAGGTCTATCACTAGGACTAGGTCTATCACTAGGACCAGGTCTATCACTAGGACTAGGTCTATCACTAGGACTAGGTCTATCACTAGACAGGTCTATCACTAGGACCAGGTCTATCACTAGGACTAGGTCTATCACTAGGACTAGGTCTATCACTAGGACTAGGTCTATCACTAGGACTAGGTCTATCACTAGGACTAGGTCTATCACTAGGACTAGGTCTATCACTAGGACTAGGTCTATCACTAGGACTAGGTCTATCACTAGGACCAGGTCTATCACTAGGACTAGGTCTATCACTAGGACCAGGTCTATCACTAGGACTAGGTCTATCACTAGGACTAGGTCTATCACTAGGACTAGGTCTATCACTAGGACCTAGGTCTATCACTAGGACTAGGTCTATCACTAGGACTAGGTCTATCACTAGGACTAGGTCTATCACTAGGACTAGGTCTATCACTAGGACTAGGTCTATCACTAGGACTAGGTCTATCACTAGGACTAGGTCTATCACTAGGACTAGGTCTATCACTAGGACTAGGTCTATCACTAGGACTAGGTCTATCACTAGGACTAGGTCTATCACTAGGACTAGGTCTATCACTAGGACTAGGTCTATCACTAGGACTAGGTCTATCACTAGGACTAGGTCTATCACTAGGACTAGGTCTATCACTAGGACTAGGCTCTATCACTAGACTAGGTCTATCACTAGGACTAGGTCTATCACTAGGACTAGGTCTATCACTAGGACTAGGTCTATCACTAGGACTAGGTCTATCACTAGGACTAGGTCTATCACTAGGACTAGGTCTATCACTAGGACTAGGTCTATCACTAGGACTAGGTCTATCACTAGGACTAGGTCTATCACTAGGACTAGGTCTATCACTAGGACTAGGTCTATCACTAGGACTAGGTCTATCACTAGGACTAGGTCTATCACTAGGACCAGGTCTATCACTAGGACTAGGTCTATCACTAGGACTAGGTCTATCACTAGGACCTAGGTCTATCACTAGGACTAGGTCTATCACTAGGACTAGGTCTATCACTAGGACTAGGTCTATCACTAGGACTAGGTCTATCACTAGGACTAGGTCTATCACTAGGACTAGGTCTATCACTAGGACTAGGTCTATCACTAGGACTAGGTCTATCACTAGGACTAGGTCTATCACTAGGACTAGGTCTATCACTAGGACTAGGTCTATCACTAGGACTAGGTCTATCACTAGGACTAGGTCTATCACTAGGACCAGGTCTATCACTAGGACTAGGTCTATCACTAGGACTAGGTCTATCACTAGGACTAGGTCTATCACTAGGACTAGGTCTATCACTAGGACTAGGTCTATCACTAGGACTAGGTCTATCACTAGGACTAGGTCTATCACTAGGACTAGGTCTATCACTAGGACTAGGTCTATCACTAGGACTAGGTCTATCACTAGGACTAGGTCTATCACTAGGACTAGGTCTATCACTAGGACTAGGTCTATCCTAGGACTAGGTCTATCACTAGGACCTAGGTCTATCACTAGGACTAGGTCTATCACTAGGACTAGGTCTATCACTAGGACTAGGTCTATCACTAGGACTAGGTCTATCACTAGGACTAGGTCTATCACTAGGACCAGGTCTATCACTAGGACTAGGTCTATCACTAGGACTAGGTCTATCACTAGGACTAGGTCTATCACTAGGACTAGGTCTATCACTAGGACTAGGTCTATCACTAGGACTAGGTCTATCACTAGGACTAGGTCTATCACTAGGACTAGGTCTATCACTAGGACTAGGTCTATCACTAGGACTAGGTCTATCACTAGGACTAGGTCTATCACTAGGACTAGGTCTATCACTAGGACTAGGTCTATCACTAGGACTAGGTCTATCACTAGGACTAGGTCTATCACTAGGACTAGGTCTATCACTAGGACTAGGCCTATCACTAGGACCAGGTCTATCACTAGGACTAGGTCTATCACTAGGACCAGGTCTATCACTAGGACTAGGTCTATCACTAGGACTAGGTCTATCACTAGGACTAGGTCTATCACTAGGACTAGGTCTATCACTAGGACTAGGTCTATCACTAGGACTAGGTCTATCACTAGGACTAGGTCTATCACTAGGACCAGGTCTATCACTAGGACCAGGTCTATCACTAGGACCAGGTCTATCACTAGGACTAGGTCTATCACTAGGACTAGGTCTATCACTAGGACTAGGTCTATCACTAGGACCAGGTCTATCACTAGGACTAGGTCTATCACTAGGACTAGGTCTATCACTAGGACTAGGTCTATCACTAGGACTAGGTCTATCACTAGGACTAGGCCTATCACTAGGACTAGGTCTATCACTAGGACTAGGTCTATCACTAGGACCTAGGTCTATCACTAGGACTAGGTCTATCACTAGGACTAGGTCTATCACTAGGACTAGGTCTATCACTAGGACCAGGTCTATCACTAGGACCAGGTCTATCACTAGGACCAGGTATATCACTAGGACTAGGTCTATCACTAGGACCAGGTCTATCACTAGGACTAGGTCTATCACTAGGACTAGGTCTAGGTCTATCACTAGGACTAGGTCTATCACTAGGACTAGGTCTATCACTAGGACTAGGTCTATCACTAGGACTAGGTCTATCACTAGGACTAGGCCTATCACTAGGACTAGGTCTATCACTAGGACTAGGTCTATCACTAGGACCAGGTCTATCACTAGGACTAGGTCTATCACTAGGACCAGGTCTATCACTAGGACTAGGTCTATCACTAGGACTAGGTCTATCACTAGGACCAGGTCTATCACTAGGACTAGGTCTATCACTAGGACTAGGTCTATCACTAGGACTAGGTCTATCACTAGGACTAGGTCTATCACTAGGACTAGGTCTATCACTAGGACTAGGTCTATCACTAGGACTAGGTCTATCACTAGGACTAGGTCTATCACTAGGACCAGGTCTATCACTAGGACTAGGTCTATCACTAGGACCAGGTCTATCACTAGGACTAGGTCTATCACTAGGACCAGGTCTATCACTAGGACCAGGTCTATCACTAGGACCAGATCTATCACTAGGACTAGGTCTATCACTAGGACTAGGTCTATCACTAGGACTAGGTCTATCACTAGGACCAGGTCTATCACTAGGACTAGGCCTATCACTAGGACCAGGTCTATCACTAGGACCAGGTCTATCACTAGGGACCAGGTCTATCACTAGGACTAGGTCTATCACTAGGACTAGGTCTATCACTAGGACTAGGTCTATCACTAGGACTAGGTCTATCCTCTAGGACTAGGTCTATCACTAGGACCAGGTCTATCACTAGGACTAGGTCTATCACTAGGACTAGGTCTATCACTAGGACTAGGCCTATCACTAGGACCAGGTCTATCACTAGGACCAGGTCTATCACTAGGACTAGGTCTATCACTAGGACTAGGTCTATCACTAGGACTAGGTCTATCACTAGGACTAGGTCTATCACTAGGACCAGGTCTATCACTAGGACTAGGTCTATCACTAGGACTAGGTCTATCACTAGGACTAGGTCTATCACTAGGACCAGGTCTATCACTAGGACTAGGTCTATCACTAGGACTAGGTCTATCACTAGGACCAGGTCTATCACTAGGAGGACTAGGTCTATCACTAGGACTAGGTCTATCACTAGGACCAGGTCTATCACTAGGACTAGGTCTATCACTAGAACTAGGTCTATCACTAGGACCAGGTCTATCACTAGGACTAGGTGTATCACTAGGACTAGGTGTATCACTAGGACTAGGTCTATCACTAGGACTAGGTCTATCACTAGGACTAGGTCTATCACTACGACCAGGTCTATCACTAGGACCAGGTCTATCACTAGGACTAGGTCTATCACTAGGACTAGGTCTATCACTAGGACTAGGTCTATCACTAGGACTAGGTCTATCACTAGGACTAGGTCTATCACTAGGACTAGGTCTATCACTAGGACTAGGGTCTATCACTAGGACCAGGTCTATCACTAGGACTAGGTCTATCACTAGGACCAGGTCTATCACTAGGACCAGGTCTATCACCTAGGACCAGGTCTATCACTAGGACCAGGTCTATCACTAGGACTAGGTCTATCACTAGGGACCAGGTCTATCACTAGGACTAGGTCTGTCACTAGGACCAGGTCTATCACTAGGACTAGGTCTATCACTAGGACTAGGTCTATCACTAGGACTAGGTCTATCACTAGGACTAGGTCTATCACTAGGACCAGGTCTATCACTAGGACTAGGTCTATCACTAGGACTAGGTCTATCACTAGGACCAGGTCTATCACTAGGACTAGGTCTATCACTAGGACTAGGTCTATCACTAGGACTAGGTCTATCACTAGGACTAGGTCTATCACTAGGACCAGGTCTATCACTAGGACTAGGTCTATCACTAGGACTAGGTCTATCACTAGGACTAGGTCTATCACTAGGACCAGGTCTATCACTAGACTAGGTCTATCACTAGGACTAGGTCTATCACTAGGACTAGGTCTATCATTAGTCGAAAACGTTGAGAGAGTACAATTTCAAGTTGATTATTGAGAAGGTCATTGTAATTCTTTAGCATAGTTCTCTTTCCTTCATAAGCAGCGCCATTGTCTCTCTTGCCCTTGTGACCAGCTATCTTGCCTCTAGCTAAGAATCTGCTGTTGTTGACTCGTTAACGACCAATCCTAACTCAAATAGCAAATAGCCCGCATTATTTAAGACAGATGACCCGTTCCTATTTGTTTTGGTTGCATTATGCAGTGAATACCTACAGACATCAGGAATGAAGGCTGATTAAGGCGATGAAGGCTAGAGCATCTAGTCGAAACATTGAGAGAGTACAATTTCAAGTTGATTATTGAGAAGGTTATTATAATGTTAAGTCAACTGAGAGTTCATTGAGAGTTTATGCTAAAGAAGCTACCATGGTTTACCCTGGAAGCCACAGTATGTGCACTTGCTGATGGAATAGCTGCAAGTGTCTGAGATCTGAACATTGCACATTACATATGCACAACAATGTGTCACTTTTAGATTATAATGATACATTTTAATTTCACAGGGAGTCTTCCCAAGGAAACCCATTAGAAGCTGACAGTGAAAGTTCCAGATAAGACATGAGCATTATTTTGGGGTCTTTTTAGCTATCCACCATTTTCAAACAGAGAGAGGGAGTGTAGCACTACACTTCATGATGTATATCTGGTCATACAATATTAAGTCTACTGTGAAATACTCCTAGCCAAATTAAGAAGCACATACTGTATAGGCAGCTGTAGATCAGCTGATCCACTTCCATTTAGTCCCCCCCCCCCCCCCCCCCATCCCCCAAGAGGCATGAGTAATACAGTTGCAGTCAAAGTCAATTTCCATATATGGAAGTACACACCATCAACACAACACAACAGGCATGAGAAGCATGTCCAATGTAGTCGATGGCGCTCAGACTTGCATAGCGAGGATGCTTGAGCTGACTCAGGACACAAACTCGGCTGCAGTAGAAACAGAACCGACACTTCGACATGGAAAATAACACTCTGAGGAGTAGACCAACGTCACCATAGCTACCAACTGCTCAACATGCATCCACAAGAGCAACAGAGATTTGATGCTCTGATGGTAGACTGGCACTTGACTGGAACACAGAAGATACTGAACTTGGAGATACTAGATGCCCTTGTGGATGACACTGTAAGCATTGGCCCACATCTTTATGGACAAATACTTATTAGGTTATAGCACGTGCCAACACCGTTGAAATGAAACACACAGTGAGCCATGGCTCTAAACAGCCGTGCAACTTAATGGAAGGCAAACAGAAAATATTGCAAGTACTGTGTGGCTATGTGGCTATGTGATATATGTATATGATGTAATATATATATATTATGGTGGGGATATATACTGCATTGTGTTAGTGAATTGTGTTAGTGCTAAATATTGACAAGCAGAATTTACACTGCACTACTGCAAGACAGTGAGTGTGAAGAGCTCTACCACAGCCAGTTACCATGCCAACTCCCTTCATACAACTACCACAGCCAGTTACCATGCCAACTCCCATCACACACTCTACCACAGCCAGTTACCATGCCAACTCCCTGCACACACACTACCTCAGCCAGTTACCATGCCAACTCCCTGCGCACACACTACCTCAGCCAGTTACCATGCCAACTCCCTGCACATGCACTACCACAGCCAGTTACCATGCCAACTCCCTTCATACAACTACCACAGCCAGTTACCATGCCAACTCCCATCACACACTCTACCACAGCCAGTTACCATGCCAACTCCCTGCACACACACTACCTCAGCCAGTTACCATGCCAACTCCCTGCACACACACTACCTCAGCCAGTTACCATGCCAACTTCCTTCATACAACTACCACAGCCAGTTACCATGCCAACTCGCTTCATACAACTACCACAGCCAGTTACCATGCCAACTCCCTTCATACAACTACCACAGCCAGTTACCATGCCAACTCCCTGCACACACACTACCTCAGCCAGTTACCATGCCAACTCCTTGCACACACACTACCTCAGCCAGTTACCATGCCAACTCCCTGCACACGCACACATGAAATACACACGATGAGGTGCTTGCTGAAATTTTTTTAATGGCAAAGAATAATGACATGTTTTAAAACTTACCTAAAAGATTTCTCGCCTAGAAAATTGAATATAGCAACAGATAAATAAAATGTCATACTTCATATTAATGCACAGCTTACCTCCACGTTTTTTGCACACAATTATTAGCACAGTAATGATGACGATGACTAAAATTAAAACCAGAATTCCCACGGCAATGCCAGCAATCACACCAGGCCTGCTAAGAACACTCGATGTAGTAGGACCTACAGAGTAGGAGAAAACATCCTAAACACTTCCCCAAGTATTGTTTATATACTGAACACATGACAGCTCAGAGAGGCCTCCACTAGGACAGGTCCAGACTTCCTTATTCAAAACAAACAACCTTATTGGGCCATATTGGGTTGACTTTAAATAGTGGATCATACAGCACATACACAATATTGGCGGAGATGATTTGAAATGTGGTAAAGGGTCATCCAACTGGTTGTGGTCTACATGGGGACAGTCTTGTGTTTTCGTTCTTGTCAATCCAATAGTTATTTTAATAGGTCTGTTCAAGTTTGTTTTTGCTTTGTGTTCCCATAATTACCATATGTTGTAGTTGAGCAGTGAGGTTTATACCAGGTGTGAGGTTCAGGGTGCAGGGGCATACCAAGTGTGAGGTTCAGGGTGCAGGGGCATACCAAGTGTGAGGTTCAGGGTGCAGGGACATACCTAGTGTGAGGTTCAGGTGTTCAGGGTGCAGGAATATAGCAAGTGTGAGGCTCAGTGTCTTGGGGGCCTTTAAAAACTTGTTTATTGTTGTTGACTAGTCATGTCTGCACATGTCTGGTTGCTACTGTTGACTGTAGCCATGTAGGGTCTTTGAGGTACATAAGTAAACAGCATCGCTACAAAGTAGTTAGTCCCCCTGTTGGGGATAGGTAGAGATTTCTCAAATTGGCTTGTCAAATTCCCCTACTTGGGGGTGACTCCTGCCATCAGGTCAGAGGGTGAAAGAACAAAATTGTTGACAAAAAATATAATGCAGAGCAAATTCTTGCATGCAATTAAGCAAGAGGAGACAGACATGAATATGATTAGCAAGAGGAGACAGACATGAATATGATTAGCAAGAGGAGATGGACATGAATATACATCCAGGAGTATATATCCGAAGGGATTCAGAGTAGTAAGAAAATGCCTGTGTTGTTTCAACAGGTTTCATCCAAATTGGAGAAGGGTGACTGTAAGGGTTCAGTCATGTGACTAGCTCAGAAGTCTATAGCAGAATGTAATGAGGACACCCCGGCTAACATGCAATTATGACATCCTGGCTATCATGGCTATCATGTAATGATGACACCCTGGCTATCATGTAATGATGACACCCTGGCTATCATGTAATGATGACACCTTGGCTATCATGTAATGAGGACACCCTTGCTATCATGCAATGATGACACCCTGGCTATCATGCAATGATGACACCTTGGCTATCATGTAATGATGACACCCTGGCTATCATGTAATAATGACACCCTGGATATCATGTAATGATGACACCCTGGCTATCATGCAATGATGACACCTTGGCTATCATGTAATGATGACACCTTGGCTATCATGTAATGAGGACACCCTTGCTATCATGCAATGATGACACCCTGGCTATCATGCAATGATGACACCTTGGCTATCATGTAATGATGACACCCTGGCTATCATGTAATAATGACACCCTGGATATCATGTAATGAGGACACCCTGGCTATCATGTAATGGGGACACCATGTAATGATGACACCCTGGCTATGATGCACATTAGTGTGGACACCTCATCAGTGATGCACATTAGTGTGGCCACCTCATCAGTGATGCACATTAGTGTGGACACCTCATCAGTGATGCACATTAGTGTGGACACCTCATCAGTGATGCACATTAGTGTGGACACCTCATCAGTGATGCACATTAGTGTGGACACCTCATCAGTGATGCACATTAGTGTGGACACCTCATCAGTGATGCACATTAGTGTGGACACCTCATCAGTGATGCACATTAGTGTGGACACCTCATCAGTGATGTACATTAGTGTGGACACCTCATCAGTGATGCACATTAGTGTGGACACCTCATCAGTGATGCATATTAGTGAGGATACCTCATCAGTGATGCACATTAGTGTGGATACCTCATCAGTGATGCACATTAGTGTGGACACCTCATCAGTGATGCACATTAGTGTGGACACCTCATCAGTGATGCACATTAGTGTGGACACCTCATCAGTGATGCACATTAGTGTGGACACCTCATCAGTGATGCACATTAGTGTGGACACCTCATCGGTGATGCACATTAGTGTGGACACCTCATCAGTGATGCACATTAGTGTGGACACCTCATCAGTGATGCACATTAGTGTGGACACCTCATCAGTGATGCACATTAGTGTGGACACATCATCAGTGATGCACATTAGTGTGGACACCTCATCAGTGATGCACATTAGTGTGGACACCTCATCAGTGATGCACATTAGTGTGGACACCTCATCAGTGATGCACATTAGTGTGGACACCTCATCAGTGATGCACATTAGTGTGGACACCTCATCAGTGATGCACATTAGTGTGGACACCTCATCAGTGATGCACATTAGTGTGGACACCTCATCAGTGATGCACATTAGTGTGGACACCTCATCAGTGATGCACATTAGTGTGGACACCTCATCAGTGATGCACATTAGTGAGGACACCTCATCAGTGATGCACATTAGTGTGAACACCTCATCAGTGATGCACATTAGTGTGGACACCTCATCAGTGATGCACATTAGTGTGGACACCTCATCAGTGATGCACATTAGTGTGGACACCTCATCAGTGATGCACATTAGTGTGGACACCTCATCAGTGATGCACATTAGTGTGGACACCTCATCAGTGATGCACATTAGTGTGGACACCTCATCAGTGATGCACATTAGTGTGGACACCTCATCAGTGATGCACATTAGTGTGGACACCTCATCAGTGATGCACATTAGTGTGGACACCTCATCAGTGATGCACATTAGTGTGGACACCTCATCAGTGATGTACATTAGTGTGGACACCTCATCAGTGATGCACATTAGTGTGGACACCTCATCAGTGATGCACATTAGTGTGGACACCTCATCAGTGATGCACATTAGTGTGGACACCTCATCAGTGATGCACATTAGTGTGGACACCTCATCAGTGATGCACATTAGTGAGGACACCTCATCAGTGATGCACATTAGTGTGGACACCTCATCAGTGATGCACATTAGTGTGGACACCTCATCAGTGATGCACATTAGTGTGGACACCTCATCAGTGATGTACATTAGTGTGGACACCTCATCAGTGATGCACATTAGTGTGGACACCTCATCAGTGATGCACATTAGTGTGGACACCTCATCAGTGATGCACATTAGTGTGGACACCTCATCAGTGATGCACATTAGTGTGGACACCTCATCAGTGATGCACATTAGTGAGGACACCTCATCAGTGATGCACATTAGTGTGGACACCTCATCAGTGATACACATTAGTGTGGACACCTCATCAGTGATGCACATTAGTGTGGACACCTCATCAGTGATGCACATTAGTGTGGACACATCATCAGTGATGCACATTAGTGTGGACACCTCATCAGTGATGCACATTAGTGTGGACACCTCATCAGTGATGTACATTAGTGTGGACACCTCATCAGTGATGCACATTAGTGTGGACACCTCATCAGTGATGCACATTAGTGTGGACACCTCATCAGTGATGCACATTAGTGTGGGCACCTCATCAGTGATGCACATTAGTGTGGACACCTCATCAATGATGCACATTAGTGTGGACACCTCATCAGTGATGCACATCAGTGATGCACATTAGTGTGGACACCTCATCAGTGATGCACATTAGTGTGGACACCTCATCAGTGATGCACATTAGTGTGGACACCTCATCAGTGATGCACATTAGTGTGGACACCTCATCAGTGATGTACATTAGTGTGGACAGGCCTACTGTGTGTGTTGACTTTATGGTATTGTGAATAGACCTAAAAGCAACTACATACCTTCAGATGTTGGTGTTGCGTCAGTTGCACTGGAGCAGCTCAGCAGTTGTGGGTCAGGCCTCCAACTTCCATCCATAGTGCATGTAGCAGTCTTTAGATCTGCAGGACTCAAGCCATCCAGACACTGAAAGTTGACCACATCTCCTTCCACATACGTACGACTTTCATTAGCTTGCACTGACCCATTCAGAGGAGAGGGCGGGGCACTGCACACAACTAATAAACATTGAAATATGTATGATGACTTCTTGACAATGATTTTCTCACTTGAAGTTTCGACTAGATGTTCTAGCCTTCATCAGGAATAATCTGATGAAGGCTAGAACATCCGCCCAAACATCCAGTGAGGAAATATAAGTTGATTATGAGAAAGTCAATTCACATACACTACATCTACTGATAGTTTGTTGAGTATTAAATACATGTAGGCAATATAAAGTCAAGATTCAACCTACTTGAGCAATCTAGTAGTGCTGGGTCAGGCATCCATACTCCACCACTGCCCACTCGTGAGCACTGAGATGTCTGGTTAGTTTGGGGTAAGTACCCATCTGAACAGCTGTATGTAATGTTAGCTCCCATAAGAGTGTTAGTGAAGGGCCACACTCTCACATCAGCAGCCACATTTGGAGTGGAGCAGTTCACTATAATAGAATTGAGTATTTAGCATAGTCCTGAGAGGTTTCATTGCATGTGCAATAATTATTATAACATCATTTAATTAACACATTGAGTAAAGAACCATATTCATGCCTCACACACTAGGATTGTGACATTCTGCGATGTATTTAATTCTATTCTGTCACAACACAATGTACCACTTAGACGCAAAGGATAATTCTATCTATAAGATTGTGATAAAATGCACGATAATGAGATAGATAGTACATACATGTAAGTAGGTGGTAGCAGCAATAACACAAGGACAAGGATCCAAACCTACAACCTGTCTGAACCTGAACAAGCTTAAGTTTCTGGCATCAAGAGACCAAAATAACCGTGTTCATAGTACAGCATTAGCCATAGAAATCACTTTAGATCCCTGGACCAGGAGGCCTTGAGATTTCTATGTGGTCTCTACACAGGGTTAATAATGTATATAATGTATATATATATTATATATATACATACATTATATATATATACATATTATATATATATATATTATATATAGGGTTTTAAACACGATTGTTCCAGTGGTTGTTGTTGCTGTGCACTTCACATATCAGCACATGCCATGTCTTGTTGTTGTTGTTGTTGATTGTGTACTCATGTAGAGGCAGATACAGTCAGCACATGTCATGTCTTGTTGTTGTTGTTGTTGATTGTGTACACATGTAGAGGCAGATACAGTCAGCACATGCCATGTCTTGTTGTTGTTGATGTTGATTGTGTACACATGTAGAGGCAGATACAGTCAGCACATGCCATGTCTTGTTGTTGTTGTTGTTGATTGTGTACTCATGTAGAGGCAGATACAGTCAGCACATGCCATGTCTTGTTGTTGTTGTTGTTGATTGTGTACACATGTAGTGCCAGATACAGTCAGCACATGCCATGTCTTGTTGTTGTTGTTGTTGATTGTGTACACATGTAGAGGCAGGTACAGTCAGCACATGCCATGTCTTGTTGTTGTTGTTGTTGATTGTGTACTCATGTAGAGGCAGATACAGTCAGTACATGCCATGTCTTGTTGTTGTTGTTGTTGATTGTGTACACATGTAGAGGCAGGTACAGTCAGCACATGCCATGTCTTGTTGTTGTTGTTGTTGATTGTGTACTCATGTAGAGGCAGGTACAGTCAGCACATGCCATGTCTTGTTGTTGTTGTAGTTGATTGTGTACTCATGTAGAGGCAGATACAGTCAACACATGCCATGTCTTGTTGTTGTTGTTGTTGTTGATGTTGTTGATTGTGTACTCATGTAGAGGCAGGTACAGTCAGCACATGCCATGTCTTGTTGTTGTTGTTGTTGATTGTGTACACATGTAGAGGCAGATACAGTCAGCACATGCCATGTCTTGTTGTTGTTGTTGTTGATTGTGTACGCATGTAGAGGAAGATACAGTCAACACATGCCATGTCTTGTTGTTGTTGTTGTTGTTGTTGTTGTTGATTGTGTACACATGTCGAGGCAGATACAGTCAGCACATGCCATGTCTTGTTGTTGTTGTTGTTGATTGTGTACACATGTTGAGCCAGATACAGTCAGCACATGCCATGTCTTGTTGTTGTTGTTGTTGATTGTGTACACATGTAGAGGCAGATACAGTCAGCGCATTAAGAAATTATGAAGCATGAACCTATTGTATGCAAGTGAAGTGGAAGGGGGAAGGGGTTAGGTGGAAGACAAGATTTTGTCTTTAGCTTATTGAGAGGCTGCTGGTATACTACTTTAGTGTAGGACTTGAGGCACGCTTGAAATACTTGAAGTGTATTCGACACTACAATCAGCCATTTAGGAGACCATGAAGCCACCAAAGTGAGTTTTATCTGAGGTATTGATATATTTTTCCGCCTCTGTAATATAAGGGCCAAACCAATATAAGGAGTACTACTGAATTACACAGATAAATTATTGAATTTCAAGGTCTTTACACTTCTTACAGTTTTGAGGTGCATATAGTTATGAAGTGATTGGTTTACTCCCATAATAGAGACATCAAGGCCTCCTAGGAATCCTTATAGCAGCTACAATCATATTCAGGCCGCTAGGAAACTGCCCGTGTAAGTGCTGAGATGTGAGCTGAGGTCGCCATCCATGATGTATTAGTACCCCCCAAACACCATAACTCATCAAGTGTTCTGATGTGCATACATGTGTAGACAGCATTGCAGGCATGAAGAAAGAGAAACATGCGGATTATAAATGGCATTTTATGGCACATGCTAATACAGCACAAGTTAAAATAAACTTGGTCTCCGTTATTTAGAACCATCACTCAATGCCCACTCACTCTAAAATATGAAACAAAAATTACGCTGATGACAATGTGGAAAGCGGGAGAAGTTATTTTTGGTTTTCCCTTTTTTTATCCTTGACTGCAGTCCTCTGAGAACTGGTGGAGTAGCTCTCAACATCACAGCATCTGAGGGCTCTCAACATCACAGCACCTGAGGGCCCTCCACATCACAGCACCTGAGGGCCCTCAACATCATAGCATCTGAGGGCCCTCAACATCACAGCACCTGAGGGCCCTCAACATCACGGCACCTGAGGGCCCTCCACATCACAGCATCTGAGGGCCCTCCACATCACAGCATCTGAGGGCCCTCAACATCACAGCACCTGAGGGTCCTCGACATCACAGCATCTGAGGGCCCCCAACATCACAGCACCTGAGGGCCCTCCACATCACAGCACCTGAGGGCCCTCGACATCACAACATCTGAGGTCCCTCCACATCACAGCACCTGAGGGGCCTCGACATCACAGCATCTGAGGGCCCCCAACATCACAGCACCTGAGGGCCCTCCACATCACAGCACCTGAGGGCCCTCGACATCACAACACCTGAGGTCCCTCCACATCACAGCACCTGAGGGGCCTCGACATCACAACACCTGAGAGCCTAACATCACAGCACCTGAGGGCCCCGCACCTGAGGGCCCTGAACACCACAGCATGTGAAGATCGATTGGAACAGCTCTAGATATCCAAATAGCTGCTGAAAGATCATTCAGACTAACTCTCGGAGTTGCTCTCAAACATCGGCACAGCTGAATTAACGTTCAGTTATAGCCTCCACTGACCATGCCCCAATTGATCCAGCTCCTGGAAACCCTATACTTGGAGAACAGCTCAACTGGAGTAGCTTCATTATCACCAGATCGACTAGTAGCTCTTGACATCACAGCCTCTAACTGCATACTGGATTAGCTCATGGAATCTACAAAGTTTACCTGCTCCCCCCCCATAAAATAACTTGATTTTTTTAAATCTGTTATATGCGTCACTAAAAAAATGGATTTCATGGAGGGTTCATGCATTCAGTATATTCTGCACGGACATCTAATGCTACGTAAATGTAAAGTATATTATGACTTATTCTGTATATTAGAAAAAGAGAACATGATATTTAACTTGAATGTAGCTGTATGTATAATTAGACAAGTGCAATGTACCTCTCAAGAAGCTGATGTTCCTCACAACTGGCCCTGCACAGTTGCTGGCTGTGATGATGATCCTGTAGTTAGTGTTGTAAAGGAGAGTAATGGTAGCACTGAAGGTAGAAGAAGTAGTGCTCTGCAGAGAACCTAGAGACACAGCAGAAGGTGAGACCTCCAGAGTGGGAGTTCCTCTCCCATTAGTGATGGTGAACTGTAGAGGCAGTCTCAATGTGTTGGCTTCATTAATAATACCAGCAAGCTTCACATCAGACACGACTGGAGGATTGGCTGGATAAAGGCAATCAGTACTGATAATAAATATATAAAGGAAAACTGGTGACTGATTGTTTGGCCTATAGAATTCCAGGGGGAGTCTTGGTGGAGGACTCAAAAGGGCTCTTTGGGGTAACTTTCAACAAGAAGGTCACGGGCATGTCTGATTTGGAATAGGGATTTGCCCTTGAGATGAAATGACCCAATTCAACAGCACCGAACTTGGCATTATCACCAGTCAGCCATTTTATTAGCCTGATGATATAACACAAGTACTGCAACATGTCAGCATTAAGCTCACACCATGCAAGCAGTTTGCTATTGAGCCAACCCCTAGCCTTACTCCATTAACAACACCACACCTGCTGAAATTCACACAAGGCAGCGTCGCCATCGACAGGTTCTACACAAAACACAGCTTTTTGTTTATTTTGTGTGGGCCCTTCTTCAGGGGGGCAACTATAAAAAGGAAAAAGAGAGTAAATCATATTATGAGGTTATGACTTTGGAGCTGCATAGATTCTACACACCTCACTACAACTTATATATAGCTCAAGAGGTGGGTCTCTCTGTGTGCTCTCTTTTGAAAGATGTTGCATAGGTGTAACCATGCATACCTCAAAACCTGAGTGAGTGGCTTCCAGCTAGAAAGCTAATCAGCTCGAGAACACAATGTGGTTACAAGAATCTGTACATGTGCACTCACAAAGTGTGTTTTCATAGTGTGCAGGAGGAGCACTTCGAGGGAAGTGGCTCATGAATATCAATTTTCTGCCATCAACATTTTAAGTGGCCATGCTTGACCACCTAGCCACTTACTGCTGCCTAGCACTTTCCAATGACAAGACACACTTGCAGCCAATTCAGGCACTCAGATATGAGGTGCCTCCAATTAGCTGCAGCTAACTTTGGAATGATTACACACATGCATGAAAGCAAAAGAGAGCACACAGAGAGATCTATGTTTTGAGCTAATGCAAAAGTCATCCAGTGAAGTGTGCAACATCTATGCAGCTCCAAAGTTGTAATCACAACCTTTTCCCTTTCTCATCTTTTTATGGTTTAGGGTTTAGGTCCGCCTTCATGGGGAGCCCAGCTACTGGGTGTCTAAGCTCTGCTTCATGGGTAGCACAGTTACTAGGTACAGATGACAGGACCTTTTTCCTAAGGCTCCTATCATTATTTTCAAGCTAGTGTGGCATCCAGAGAGACTACCTACAACAACAATTTACAGTCTGTAATCGATACTTGCATCCCTCCTCTGTTTTGTCTGGGCCATGCTGGCTGCCCCTGCTAGTCTATATATATATATATAATACTTGCATCCCTCCTCTGTTCTGCCTGGGTCATGCTGGCTGCCCCTGCTAGTCTATATATATATATATATATAATACTTGCATCCCTCCTCTGTTTTGTCTGGGCCATGCTGGCTGCCCCTACTAGTATATATATATATATATATATAATACTTGCATCCCTCCTCTGTTTTGTCTGGGCCATGCTGGCTGCCCCTGCTAGTCTATATATATATATAATACTTGCATCCCTCCTCTGTTTTGTCTGGGCCATGCTGGCTGTCTATATATATATAATACTTGCATGCCTCCTCTGTTTTGTCTGGGCCATGCTGGCTGCCCCTGCTAGTCTATATATATATAATACTTGCATCCCTCCTCTGTTTTGTCTGGGCCATGCTGGCTGTCTATATATATATAATACTTGCATCCCTCCTCTGTTTTGTCTGGGCCATGCTGGCTGTCTATATATATATAATACTTGCATCCCTCCTCTGTTTTGTCTGGGCCATGCTGGCTGTCTATATATATATAATACTTGCATCCCTCCTCTGTTTTGTCTGGGCCATGCTGGCTGTCTATATATATATAATACTTGCATCCCTCCTCTGTTTTGTCTGGGCCATGCTGGCTGTCTATATATATATAATACTTGCATCCGTCCTCTGTTCTGTCTGGGCCATGCTGGCTGCCCCTGCTAGTCTATATATATATAATACTTGCATCTCTCCTCTGTTTTGTCTGGGCCATGCTGGCTGTCCCTGCTGGTATATATATATATAATACTTGCATCCCTCCTCTGTTCTGTCTGGGCCATGCTGGCTGTCCCTGCTGGTATATATATATATAATACTTGCATCTCTCCTCTGTTTTGTCTGGGCCATGTTGGCTGCCCCTGCTAGTATATATATATATAATACTTGCATCTCTCCTCTGTTTTGTCTGGGCCATGCTGGCTGCCCCTGATAGTATATATATATATAATACTTGCATCCCTCCTCTGTTCTGTCTGGGCCATGCTGGCTGTCCCTGCTGGTATATATATATATAATACTTGCATCTCTCCTCTGTTTTGTCTGGGCCATGCTGGCTGCCCCTGCTAGTATATATATATATAATACTTGCATCTCTCCTCTGTTTTGTCTGGGCCATGCTGGCTGCCCCTGATAGTATATATATATATAATACTTGCATCCCTCCTCTGTTTTGTCTGGGCCATGCTGGCTGCCCCTGCTAGTATATATATATATATATAATACTTGCATCTCTCCTCTGTTTTGTCTGGGCCATGCTGGCTGCCCCTGCTAGTATATATATATATAATACTTGCATCCCTCCTCTGTTTTGTCTGGGCCATGCTGGCTGCCCCTGCTAGTCTATATATATATATATTATAAAACTTGCATCCCTCCTCTGTTTTGTCTGGGCCATGCTGGCTGCCCATGCTATTCTATTTATATATAAAGTAGTAGTGACCGCAATGCGAGTCTTTGTACAGCATAGGAACCCACCTCCTATCCAGACCAAACTTTGTGTGGTCTTTAAAAACAGCCCAAGGAAGGTTTAATTTCCAACTTTTGAAATGAATAAAGAAGGTCTTGTCATGCTGTTTGAGGCCATTTTGTTTAGGGAATTAACTGCACATGTAAGTCCTTGGCATGCCTGCCTAGACCTGCACTGCAATGTGCACAACTCTAAGTGGAGCTCACCCCAATACATTATAAACATGTACACAATTATAAATAGTGTAAGGCAAATAGTGATCACTGTCCATTAATAAGTAGCAAGCACCTCTAGACATTTCCATTGATCTACCTACAGTAGCATTAGAATGGTACATGAAGCAAGTGCCCAGTATATATGCACACATGCAATTATTGCAACTAGGATGGTACATGAAGCAAGTGCCCAGTATATATGCACACATGCAATTATTGCAACTAGGATGGTACATGAAGCAAGTGCCCAGTATATATGCACACATGCAACTAGGATGGTACATGAAGCAAGTGCCCAGTATATATGCACACATGCAACTAGGATGGTACATGAAGCAAGTGCCCAGTATATATGCACACATGCAATTATTGCAACTAGGTTGGTACATGAATCAAGTGCCAGTATATATGCACACATGCAATTATTGCAACTAGGATGGTACATGAAGCAAGTGCCCAGTATATATGCACACATGCAATTATTGCAACTAGGATGGTACATGAAGCAAGTGCCCAGTATATATGCACACATGCAACTAGGATGGTACATGAAGCAAGTGCCCAGTATATATGCACACATGCAATTATTGCAACTAGGTTGGTACATGAATCAAGTGCCAGTATATATGCACACATGCAATTATTGCAACTAGGATGGTACATGAAGCAAGTGCCCAGTATATATGCACACATGCAATTATTGCAACTAGGATGGTACATGAAGCAAGTGCCAGTATATATGCACACATGCAATTATTGCAACTAGGATGGTACATGAAGCAAGTGCCCAGTATATATGCACACATGCAATTATTGCAACTAGGATGGTACATGTAGCAAGTGCCAGTATATATGCACATATGCAATTATTGCAACTAGGATGGTACATGAAACAAGTGCCAGTATATATGCACACATGCAATTATTGCAACTAGGATGGTACATGAAGCAAGTGTCCAGTATATATGCACACATGCAATTATTGCAACTAGGATGGTACATGAAGCAAGGGCCCAGTATATATGCAAACTGCAATTATTGCAACTAGGATGGTACATGAAACAAGTGCCAGTATATATGCACACATGTAATTATTGCAACTAGGATGGTACATGAAGCAAGTGCCCAGTATATATGCACACATGCAAGTATTGCAACTAAGATGGTACATGAAGCAAGTACCCAGTATATATGCACACATGCAATTATTGCAACTAGGATGGTACATCAAGCAAGTGCCCAGTATATTTGCACACATGCAACTAGTATTGTGCATGAAGCAAGCGCCCAGTATATATGCACATGTGCAATTATTGCAGATGGTACATGAAGCAAGTGCCCAGTATATATGCACACATGCAATTATTGCAACTAGGATGGCACATGAAGCAAGTGCCCAGTATATATGCACACATGTAATTATTGCAACTAGGATGGTACATGAAGCAAGTGCCCAGTATATATGCACACGTGCAATTATTGCAACTAGGATGGTACATGAAGCAAGTGCCCAGTATATATGCACACATGCAATTATTGCAACTAGGATGGCACATGAAGCAAGTGCCCAGTATATATGCACACATGTAATTATTGCAACTAGGATGGTACATGAAGCAAGTGCCCAGTATATATGCACACGTGCAATTATTGCAACTAGGATGGTACATGAAGCAAGTGCCCAGTATATATGCACACGTGTGGCTGATGCTGCAAAACAGCAGAAAAGAGAGGCAAAATATGACAGCAGCTAAAGTATGGGGAGGTACAGTAGAGGCAAAATAAACTTTAGGCTTCCATTGAATTGGATTCCAGTGCAGAATTCACCGACTGTATGGATCCTCCGTGAAATATGGTGTTAAAAACAAATGTTCAAATTCTACCTTTAAAATAAAGAAGCATTGAGCAGGTTCACCCCTTCCTCCTCCACAGCAGCAGGTCAGCTTTGTGGAATCCATGAGCTAATCCAGTATCCAGTGAAGCAGCCAGTGAGCTATGATGTAGAGAGCAGTCAAATGGCCCGTGAGCTATGGTGATGTAGAGAGCAGTCAAGCAGCCAGTGAGCTATGGTGATGCAGAGAGCTTTCAAGCAGCCAGTGAGCTATGGTGATGCAGAGAGCAGCCAAGCAGCCAGTGAGCTATGGTGATGTAGAGAGCAGTCAAGCAGCCAGTGAGCTATGGTGGTGATGTAGAGAGCAGTCAAGCAGCCAGTGAGCTATGGTGATGTAGAGAGCAGTCAAGAAGCCAGTGAGCTATGGTGATGTAGAGAGCAGTCAAGCAGCCAGTGAGCTATGGTGATGTAGAGAGCAGTCAAGCAGCCAGTGAGCTATGGTGATGTAGAGAGCAGTCAAGCAGCCCGTGAGATATGGTGATGTAGAGAGCACTAGCAGCCAGTGAGATATGGTGATGTAGAGAGCAGTCAAGCAGCCAGTGAGCTATGGTGATGTAGAGAGCACTAGCAGCCAGTGAGCTATGGTGATGTAGAGAGCACTAGTAGCCAGTGAGCTATGGTGATGTAGAGAGCACTAGCAGCCAGTGAGCTATGGTGATGTAGAGAGCACTAGCAGCCAGTGAGCTATGGTGATGTAGAGAGCACTAGTAGCCAGTGAGCTATGGTGATGTAGAGAGCACTAGCAGCCAGTGAGCTATGGTGATGTAGAGAGCACTAGCAGCCAGTGAGCTATGGTGATGTAGAGAGCACTAGCAACCAGTGAGCTATGGTGATGTAGAGAGCACTAGCAGCCAGTGAGCTATGGTGATGTAGAGAGCACTAGCAGCCAGTGAGCTATGGTGATGTAGAGAGCACTAGCAGCCAGTGAGCTATGGTGATGTAGAGAGCACTAGCAGCCAGTGAGCTATGGTGATGTAGAGAGCACTAGCAGCCAGTGAGCTATGGTGATGTAGAGAGCACTAGCAGCCAGTGAGCTATGGTGATGTAGTCAGAGAGCTACCAGCCAGCCAGTGAGCTATGGTGATGTAGTCAGAGAGCTACCAGCCAGCCAGTGAGCTATGGTGATGTAGTCAGAGAGCTACCAGCCAGTGAGCTATGGTGATGTAGTCAGAGAGCTACCAGCCAGTGAGCTATGGTGATGTAGTCAGAGAGCTACATGAAAGGCAGTAACAATGCCACTCCATTTGTCCATCTTTCATTACAAGGAGCTCAATTGAGGGTGTGGTTGGTGGAGGTGATAACTGAAGTTCATTCAGCTGGCTGATTGCGAGAATGACTCCCAGAACTAGTCAGTCATGATCTAACTTTCGGTAGCTGTTTCGACGTCTACAGCTGCTCCAATCGATCCTCAGATGTTATGTGTCGAGGGCACTTCTCAGAGGATAGTAGTCTAGCATCATCTTGCAGGAAATTATATTTTAAACCCTCCCCCTGTTTACACACTTTTATTGCCACTATTATTGTTTCATTTTTAGGGCGCTTAGAGACAGTTCTAAATAACGGAAATGTAGAGTTTATTGTAGAAAGAGAGAGCAAGAATGGAGTGAGAACTATAATAAGCTGCTTGATGCAATATTGACAAGGGAAAGAAGAGGAGGAACTCCACAGTGGAGCACCAATTGGCAACCATTAACTTGCACTTGGAACTAGGGCAGGCAGACAATAGAATAGCCAAAGATGATGGAAAACCTTACCGAGGGAGCCTTGGGGACTGCTGAGGGTCTTGGCTTCCAAGGACTCCTGTACCCCCATACATCAGTGACAAATAAGATGTGTGCAATGTTAAAGTTAGTCTAGCTTCAGCAGATTTGGTGTCTGGCTAATGCTCTTTCCAGTGCACACTGTAACTCATACCACTAATATTTATGTACATTTACATAGTCTGAAGGCAGAGGCTTACAATATCTCATGAACTTCATCCAATTCATTGCTATCCCTATAACAGAAAAGACTATTGTTGGATGTAAATATTCATGAACGAATATGCACCCCTTCATATTTATTACAGGCTCAAGATACGGAGAAACATGGCGACTCTGAAGAGCAACATAAAGAAATGCTGACTACTGCACATGTATAAATGTAGGGCGTGGTATAGGTGGAGTGGGGAATTCAACTAGAAGAGGGAGTGGCATAGGTGGAGTGGGGAATTCAACTAGAAGAGGGCGTGGCATAGGTGGAGTGGGGAATCCAACTAGAAGAGGGCGTGGTATAGGTGGAGTGGGGAATTCAACTAGAAGAGGGGGTGGCATAGGTGGAGTGGGGAATTCAACTAGAAGAGGGTGTGGCATAGGTGGAGTGGGGAATTCAACTAGAAGAGGGCGTGGCATAGGTGGAGTGGGGAATTCAACTAGAAGAGGGCGTGACATAGGTGGAGTGGGGAATTCAACTAGAAGAGGGCGTGACATAGGTGGAGTGGGGAATTCAACTAGAAGAGGGCGTGGCATAGGTGGAGTGGGGAATTCAACTAGAAGAGGGCGTGGCATAGGTGGAGTGGGGAATTCAACTAGAAGAGGGTGTGGCATAGGTAGAGTGGGGAATTCAACTAGAATAAGGCGTGGCATATGTGGAGTGGGGATTCAACTAGAAGAGGGCGTGGCATAGGGGGAGTGGGGAATTCAACTAGAATAAGACGTGGCATAGGTGGAGTGGGGAATTCAACTAGAAGAGGGCGTGGCAGTGCCGTGCCAACTATTGTCACATCAGGTTCTCCATAACTATATCTAAAAGACATTATTTGTTCATTACAAGTAGAAGCCCAAGGGAGGGTGGAGTGAAAGGTTATAACTCAGAAGACTTGCTACTGTTCAGTTATGGAGACTTGTAGATAGTTCTCTATGCCTCCCTCAAATAAGTTGATAAGAACCCCCAGATAGAGCAGACATTATTTAGGTATGGCCAAGATTTGAAGCAGAATCCTAGGATTCACCTCTGTCACCTGATGAATACCCTACATATATACTCCAAACAAACATATTACCGTTTGCCAGAGTATAAGTTGCACCCCCCAAACTTGGCCATCATTTTGAAAATCTACAATAGTTGGAGTATAGGTTGCATGCTAAATAAAGTGCAATGACAATAGGTAAAGTTTCGACTACACGAGACGAATAGGCATGGCTGGAGCAGGAGTTGAAGAGGAAGAAAGCTTCAAACTGGAAAGTTCAGTACGAGGACACCATGTCTACCTCATATAGGACAGTTCCTGCTCGTCCAATCTGAAGCGCAAAATACCCACGATTCCTACGCAGTTGCTTACTACTCTTGTTACTATTGTCGTCGGACATTTCCCACAGGAATTCTCAAGAGTAGCCTTCTATTTTATACAGCATGGAGGTCGTATTACCTGTGAAATTACAGGAAGAAGAAAGTTTTGCGATGTTCTCAACACAGGTGTAGTGGTTCCTTGTGTGTACACCTTCAGAGGAAAGCCAACCATGATCAAAAGGCTGGTGAAAGTGATGGCAAACAAGAAAAAGACTATTACTACTCCTAGTTAGCAACTGAAATAATTATATCATGTAGAAATGGACAGTAGTGTGCATGTGTATCTTGTCAATTCTATGATTATGTGTCAATATCATTCTGTGCAATATCGTCACAGTCCTCTGAATCTTGATCGATATCAGCAAAAGGATCACCACCATCATCGCTGTCATCTTCATGAAGCACACTGTCTTCCGATCCATCCATAGCATTAGAGATGCTGCACTTCTTGAAGGCCTTGATGATAATAGCTGGATCAATTTCCTCCCACGCCTTCAGGACCCACTGGCACCACAATGTTATAGATGGTTTCCTTAGCTTGCCTCCTTTGGTAAGCGCATGATCAGTTGAACCAGCCATCCAATCAGACCACAGTGTTCTCACCTTCCCTTTGAAGGGTTTGTCGATGGAAACATCAAGTGGTTGCAACTGACCTGTTAATCCACCAGGAATGAAGGCAACACCTGTGTTTCCTGCTGTAGCTTCTTCTTGGTGGAATCCATAAGGTGTGTTTTGAACATATCAAGGACAAGACAGGCTTTCTTTTTGGAATAACCTCCTGGACGTTGATTCCACACTTTCTCAACCCACATCTTCATCCCATTTTCTTCCATCCAGCCTGAACATGAACTAGCACACCAGGTCGAATCATTTCTTTGGGCAACGTCTTACATTTGAATATAATCATGGGCTTTAGCTTAGTGCCATCAGCTAGACATGATAACATCACTGTAAAGTGATTTTTTCCCCATTTCCTGTAGTTTTTATCAGATAGATTTCTCACCAACTGCATTAACCGTACGAGATGGTGGCATATCAAAAGTTCATGGTGTTTCATCCATGTTCCCAATCTGCTGCATTTCATAACCGTTCTCCTTCCTCATTGTTATCATCATCCGTTGGAAGCTTATGATTTTGTCTTCAAATTCTTGAGGTAGACACTGTGCTATCTTTGTTCTCTGTCGAAGAACAAGTCCTTTTCTCTTCATGAATCTGTATAGCCAAGAGGTAGAGCCAGTAAAATCTTCAACATCTTCTGGAGACATGTCTTTGGCCATCAACTTCGCCTTTAATCTAATCATGGTCCCAGAAATGTCAAGCGCTTGTCCAGCACCCACTCCTGCAGTTTACTTTCAAGTTCTGGCCAGTAAGCCGAGACTCCAACTCTAGCAGATCTAGTGCATCTCGGCAGCGTTGTCAACATACTCTTCTTCTTTCTCCAGTCCCTGACAGATTTTTCACTAACTCTACACTCTCTTTCCGCTGCTCTGTTTCCGAACTGCTCTGCATACCCAACTACTTTGAGCTTAAAGCCAGCAGTGTAACTCATTCGCTTTCCAGACATTTTATCAACACACGTGCCACTAGAGACCCCGCCCAGTTGTTTAAGGAAAAGCGACATGTTCGGATTATAAGTCGCACCTCTGAATTGGAGAAGAAGATTTGGAGCTGCTACTGTGACTTATACTCCGGCAAATACGGTAGGAGTGGTAGAGAGTCTTTATGTTTCAATAGTGACTATATATTTATTGCAACAGATATTTTATTTCTGGACAGTACACACCTAGACAAGTGCACGTGTATGCTGTATAAAGCAATGGTGGCTCCGACATCCCATCCAGTCCAGCATTGGCCGGACTATTTTCTGTGCGCATTATTAATTTTATGGGTGTGGTCATTAGGAGAAGCATGCCCATTTTCGTGCTAGCTACGAATAACACCATGAACCATCATTTAGCGTCCAATGAAATCATATCTGCATTCTATGTCACATGAAAGCTTGATGATGTTACATCTTCACAAGAATCTCAGAGACAAACTTAGAATACTTCCTCAATTAGAATACGCCCTCGAATAGTAAGTGCAGCAGGCAGCTCATGAAATATGGGTGCCTTATATAGAAATCTACTTGATGTAGCCAATGACTTTAAGGGTAAGGGTGGACGTGGACAAGTATTCAGTCGATAACTTATGCAATTATAAAATATTATGTCAGCAACTGTTTGCAACACTGTGTTAATGCAAAGCCACACCCATACCACTCCTACTTCTTGGCATGAGTGTAAAAAAATTGCCCAGCTCGCCTATGCAACATTGGAGGTTCCAGAAAGAATGAATTGCATGCACTACAAACAATTATATAGTTTATAAATATTAGGGAGGGGGGGGGGGAGTAGATTCAAACATAGAAGTAAGCAGTAAGTGTAAAAAAGGTACACAAGACACCCTACTCCACGCCCCACCCCCACCCCTCTGGTGATGCCAAGCAATGCAACACTGAGTGAACATTTATATATGTTTGGTAGAGCTACATATAGAAATCTAGTTGCTACTACAGTAGATATAGTTTTCCATTAATAGATTTCCTTGTTTGGTAGACCAGTGCAGCTGCTATTGATGCAGCTATAGTTGCTTTCTCACACTTGTGAGTACTCTTTTTTTTCAGTTTTGAATATTTTATATCAAAGAAGTTGGTAGCTATAGGTAAGCTGTGTAGACACTGAAGTAGCTTACCTGAGGGTGATTCTCAGACATTTGGGCTCACACAAGTGGTAGATCAATGAATAAGCAATGCATAAAACCATCTGTAGTTATGTACATAACTGCTAATGTACAAGAGAATTAGATTTTTATAATATGAACAACAGCTTCAGTGTGTGTGCGATTTATTATTATGATAGCTCCTTCCACTTGGAAGAACTAAAAATAATTAAAACAAAAATTAAAATTAAAGAATTAAAAGTCGACCATGACATGCACATGTGCTGTGCAAGTGGTGGGCTCAAGCACAGTCAGTTACACATGACAACATGCTGCAGATCTTGGAGTGGGAATAGGGGAACTCAAGTGTGCTTGTTAGTCAGTTACATGTGACAACATGCTGCAGATCTTGGAGTGGGAATAGGGGAACTCAAGTGTGCTTGTTAGTCAGTTACACATGACAACATGCTCCAGATCTTGGAGTGGGAATAGGGGAACTCAAGTGTGCTTGTTAGTCAGTTACACATGACAACATGCTCCAGATCTTGGAGTGGGAATAGGGGAACTCAAGTGTGCTTGTTAGTCAGTTACACATGACAACATGCTCCAGATCTTGGAGTGGGAATAGGGGAACTCAAGTGTGCTTGTTAGTCAGTTACACATGACAACATGCTCCAGATCTTGGAGTGGGAATAGGGGAACTCAAGTGTGCTTGTTAGTCAGTTACACATGACAACATGCTGCAGATCTTGGAGTGGGAATAGGGGAACTCAAGTGTGCTTGTTAGTCAGTTACACATGACAACATGCTCCAGATCTTGGAGTGGGAATAGGGGAACTCAAGTGTGCCTGTTAGTCAGTTACACATGACAACATGCTCCAGATCTTGGAGTGGGAATAGGGGAACTCAAGTGTGCTTGTTAGTCAGTTACACATGACAACATGCTCCAGATCTTGGAGTGGGAATAGGGGAACTCAAGTGTGCTTGTTAGTCAGTTACACATGACAACATGCTGCAGATCTTGGAGTGGGAATAGGGGAACTCAAGTGTGCCTGTTAGTCAGTTACACATGACAACATGTTCCAGATCTTGGAGTGGGAATAGGGGAACTCAAGTGTGCCTGTTAGTCAGTTGCACATGACAACATGCTGCAGATCTTGGAGTGGGAATAGGGGAACTCAAGTGTGCTTGTTAGTCAGTTACACATGACAACATGCTCCAGATCTTGGAGTGGGAATAGGGGAACTCAAGTGTGCCTGTTAGTCAGTTGCACATGACAACATGCTGCAGATCTTGGAGTGGGAATAGGGGAACTCAAGTGTGCTTGTTAGTCAGTTACACATGACAACATGCTCCAGATCTTGGAGTGGGAATAGGGGAACTCAAGTGTGCCTGTTAGTCAGTTGCACATGACAACATGCTGCAGATCTTGGAGTGGGAATAGGGGAACTCAAGTGTGCTTGTTAGTCAGTTACACATGACAACATGCTCCAGATCTTGGAGTGGGAATAGGGGAACTCAAGTGTGCTTGTTAGTCAGTTACACATGACAACATGCTCCAGATCTTGGAGTGGGAATAGGGGAACTCAAGTGTGCTTGTTAGTCAGTTACACATGACAACATGCTCCAGATCTTGGAGTGGGAATAGGGGAACTCAAGTGTGCTTGTTAGTCAGTTACACATGACAACATGCTCCAGATCTTGGAGTGGGAATAGGGGAACTCAAGTGTGCTTGTTAGTCAGTTACACATGGCAACATGCTGCAGATCTTGGAGTGGGAATAGGGGAACTCAAGTGTGCTTGTTAGTCAGTTACACATGACAACATGCTGCAGATCTTGGAGTGGGAATAGGGGAACTCAAGTGTGCTTGTTAGTCAGTTACACATGACAACATGCTGCAGATCTTGGAGTGGGAATAGGGGAACTCAAGTGTGCTTGTTAGTCAGTTACACGTGACAACATGCTGCAGATCTTGGAGTGGGAATAGGGGAACTCAAGTGTGCTTGTTAGTCAGTTACACATGACAACATGCTGCAGATCTTGGAGTGGGAATAGGGGAACTCAAGTGTGCTTGTTAGTCAGTTACACATGACAACATGCTCCAGATCTTGGAGTGGGAATAGGGGAACTCAAGTGTGCTTGTTAGGCAGTTACACATGACAACATGCTCCAGATCTTGGAGTGGGAATAGGGGAACTCAAGTGTGCTTGTTAGTCAGTTACACATGGCAACACGCTGCAGATCTTGAAGTGGGAATAGGGGAACTCAAGTGTGCTTGTTAGTCAGTTACACGTGACAATATGCTCCAGATCTTGGAGTGGGAATAGGGGAACTCAAGTGTGCTTGTTAGTCAGTTACACGTGACAACATGCTCCAGATCTTGGAGTGGGAATAGGGGAACTCAAGTGTGCTTGTTAGTCAGTTACACGTGACAATATGCTCCAGATCTTGGAGTGGGAATAGGGGAACTCAAGTGTGCTTGTTAGTCAGTTACACGTGACAACATGCTCCAGATCTTGGAGTGGGAATAGGGGAACTCAAGTGTGCTTATTAGTCAGTTACACATGACAACATGCTCCAGATCTTGGAGTGGGAATAGGGGAACTCAAGTGTGCTTGTTAGTCAGTTACACATGACAACATGCTCCAGATCTTGGAGTGGGAATAGGGGAACTCAAGTGTGCTTGTTAGTCAGTTACACATGACAACATGCTCCAGATCTTGGAGTGGGAATAGGGGAACTCAAGTGTGCTTGTTAGTCAGTTACACATGACAACATGCTGCAGATCTTGGAGTGGGAATAGGGGAACTCAAGTGTGCTTGTTAGTCAGTTACACATGACAACATGCTCCAGATATTGGAGTGGGAATAGGGGAACTCAAGTGTGCTTGTTAGTCAGTTGCACATGACAACATGCTGCAGATCTTGGAGTGGGAATAGGGGAACTCAAGTGTGCTTGTTAGTCAGTTACACATGACAACATGCTCCAGATCTTGGAGTGGGAATAGGGGAACTCAAGCGTGCTTGTTAGTCAGTTACACATGACAACATGCTGTAGATCTTGGAGTGGGAATAGGGGAACACAAGTGTGCTTGTTAGTCAGTTACACGTGACAACATGCTGCAGATCTTGGAGTGGGAATAGGGGAACACAAGTGTGCTTGTTAGTCAGTTACACATGACAACATGCTCCAGATCTTGGAGTGGGAATAGGGGAACTCAAGTGTGCTTGTTAGTCAGTTACACATGACAACATGCTCCAGATCTTGGAGAGGGAATAGGGGAACTCAAGTGTGCTTGTTAGTCAGTTACACATGACAACATGCTGCAGATCTTGAAGTGGGAATAGGGGAACTCAAGTGTGCCTGTTAGTCAGTTACACGTGACAACATGCTCCAGATCTTGGAGTGGGAATAGGGGAACTCAAGTGTGCTTGTTAGTCAGTTACACGTGACAACATGCTCCAGATCTTGGAGTGGGAATAGGGGAACTCAAGTGTGCTTATTAGTCAGTTACACATGACAACATGCTCCAGATCTTGGAGTGGGAATAGGGGAACTCAAGTGTGCTTGTTAGTCAGTTACACATGACAACATGCTGCAGATCTTGGAGTGGGAATAGGGGAACTCAAGTGTGCTTATTAGTCAGTTACACATGACAACATGCTCCAGATCTTGGAGTGGGAATAGGGGAACTCTAGTGTGCTTGTTAGTCAGTTACAGATGACAACATGCTCCAGATCTTGGAGTGGGAATAGGGGAACTCAAGTGTGCTTGTTAGTCAGTTACACATGACAACATGCTCCAGATCTTGGAGTGGGAATAGGGGAACTCAAGTGTGCTTGTTAGTCAGTTACACATGACAACATGCTGCAGATCTTGGAGTGGGAATAGGGGAACTCAAGTGTGCTTGTTAGTCAGTTACACATGACAACATGCTGCAGATCTTGGAGTGGGAATAGGGGAACTCAAGTGTGCTTGTTAGTCAGTTACACATGACAACATGCTCCAGATCTTGGAGTGGGAACAGGGGAACTCAAGTGTGCCTGTTAGTCAGTTACACATGACAACATGCTGCAGATCTTGGAGTGGGAATAGGGGAACTCAAGTGTGCTTGTTAGTCAGTTACACATGGCAACATGCTCCAGATCTTGGAGTGGGAATAGGGGAACTCAAGTGTGCTTGTTAGTCAGTTGCACATGACAACATGCTCCAGATCTTGGAGTGGGAATAGGGGAACTCAAGTGTGCTTGTTAGTCAGTTACACATGACAACATGCTCCAGATCTTGGAGTGGGAATAGGGGAACTCAAGTGTGCTTGTTAGTCAGTTACACATGACAACATGCTCCAGATCTTGGAGTGGGAATAGGGGAACTCAAGTGTGCCTGTTAGTCAGTTACACATGACAACATGCTCCAGATCTTGGAGTGGGAATAGGGGAACTCAAGTGTGCTTGTTAGTCAGTTACACATGACAATATGCTCCAGATCTTGGAGTGGGAATAGTGGAACTCAAGTGTGCTTGTTAGTCAGTTACACATGACAACATGCTTCAGATCTTGGAGTGGGAATAGGGGAACTCAAGTGTGCCTGTTAGTCAGTTACACATGACAACATGCTGCAGATCTTAGAGTGGGAATAGGGGAACTCAAGTGTGCTTGTTAGTCAGTTACACATGACAACATGCTCCAGATCTTGGAGTGGGAATAGGGGAACTCAAGTGTGCTTGTTAGTCAGTTACACATGACAACATGCTGCAGATCTTGGAGTGGGAATAGGGGAACTCAAGTGTGCTTGTTATTAGTCAGTTGCACATGACAACATGCTGCAGATCTTGGAGTGGGAATAGGGGAACTCAAGTGTGCTTGTTAGTCAGTTACACATGACAACATGCTCCAGATCTTGGAGTGGGAATAGGGGAACTCAAGTGTGCTTGTTAGTCAGTTACACATGACAACATGCTCCAGATCTTGGAGTGGGAATAGGGGAACTCAAGTGTGCTTGTTAGGCAGTTACACATGACAACATGCTGCAGATCTTGGAGTGGGAATAGGGGAACTCAAGTGTGCTTGTTAGTCAGGTACACATGACAACATGCTCCAGATCTTGGAGTGGGAATAGGGGAACTCAAGTGTGCTTGTTAGTCAGTTACACGTGACAACATGCTCCAGATCTTGGAGTGGGAATAGGGGAACTCAAGTGTGCTTGTTAGTCAGTTACACATGACAACATGCTGCAGATCTTGGAGTGGGAATAGGGGAACTCAAGTGTGCTTATTAGTCAGTTACACATGACAACATGCTCCAGATCTTGGAGTGGGAATAGGGGAACTCAAGTGTGCTTGTTAGTCAGTTACACGTGACAACATGCTCCAGATCTTGGAGTGGGAATAGGGGAACTCAAGTGTGCTTGTTAGTCAGTTACACATGACAACATGCTCCAGATCTTGGAGTGGGAATAGGGGAACTCAAGTGTGCTTGTTAGTCAGTTATACCTGACAACATGCTCCAGATCTTGGAGTAGGAATAGGGGAACTCAAGTGTGCTTGTTAGTCAGTTACACGTGACAACATGCTGCAGATCTTGGAGTGGGAATAGGGGAACTCAAGTGTGCTTGTTAGTCAGTTACACATGACAACATGCTCCAGATCTTGGAGTGGGAATAGCGGAACTCAAGTGTTCTTATTAGTCAGTTACACATGACAACATGCTCCAGATCTTGGAGTGGGAATAGGGGAACTCAAGTGTGCTTGTTAGTCAGTTACACGTGACAACATGCTCCAGATCTTGGAGTGGGAATAGGGGAACTCAAGTGTGCTTATTAGTCAGTTACACATGACAACATGCTCCAGATCTTGGAGTGGGAATAGGGGAACTCAAGTGTGCTTGTTAGTCAGTTGCACATGACAACATGCTCCAGATCTTGGAGTGGGAATAGGGGAACTCAAGTGTGCTTGTTAGTCAGTTACACGTGACAACATGCTCCAGATCTTGGAGTGGGAATAGGGGAACTCAAGTGTGCTTGTTAGTCAGTTGCACATGACAACATGCTCCAGATCTTGGAGTGGGAATAGGGGAACTCAAGTGTGCTTGTTAGTCAGTTACACATGACAACATGCTCCAGATCTTGGAGTGGGAATAGGGGAACTCAAGTGTGCTTGTTAGTCAGTTACACATGACAACATGCTCCAGATCTTGGAGTGGGAATAGGGGAACTCAAGTGTGCTTGTTAGTCAGTTACACGTGACAACATGCTCCAGATCATGGAGTGGGAATAGGGGAACTCAAGTGTGCTTGTTAGTCAGTTACAGTTACACATGACAACATGCTCCAGATCTTGGAGTGGGAATAGGGGAACTCAAGTGTGCTAGTAAGCTTTGGCAGGTTTTTCACTCTTATTTATATATATATATATATTTTTTATACTGGAAATACCTGAGAGATAGGTGGTAACCCCACCCCTCCTCCCACCCCTTCCTTTATCAAAATCCTAGATCTGCCCCAGCAATAGAAAATTTTAAAGGTGCAAATATCTACACTTGGGTACATATTGTTAATATAGGTTGTGCTAAGCTTAGTACATTGTGCACAAGGTGGCAGGATAGCCTTGTGGGTGAGATTGTGCTGTGTGTAGCATAGAGACTCAAACACTAAGTATGGCCCACTCTATCATGCCTCAGCATAAAATTGACTTGCAGCAACTGATATGGCAATAAAGAATAAAGAGTCACCGAGCAACTCATAGAAATATCTATTTAACATTATTATGCTACCCTCCCCACACCCTCCCATAAACTAATAATACACTAACGAAGCACACAGAGCATATGTGCATGTTAGTGGCTCACCATCTGATACAACACGTATGGTTGCTGTTGAAGCAGTTACTCCAGCACAACGCAAGACCGTCCCATTTGTGGCTAGAGTGGCATTGAAGCTAATGTTGGATGAGGTTAGAGTGTTGCTTTGGGATATCAGAGTCACTGAGAAGGCAACTCCACCCACTATATGTGTGGTAGTAGCACCTATAGTGTCCACGTCACTCAAGCCCACCACACGCCCACCATCATATTCCCATATCAATGAATCAGTATCTCTGCTGCAACTGGCAGTGGCTGTGTCCCCAGAACACACTTCATCAGGAAATGTTAACACATTGGCAGCTGCAATAATTACACAGAAAGAGAATGTTAATGTGTTCAAATAGAAACAAACAAGCACAAGAAGTTTTGTAGAATGCCTTAGAAGACCTAAGTACAGCATCGCCAGGTCACCACCTGCATCATCATTATTATTTTATGATAATGTAACCAAGGTCTCATTGCACATTCAATGTTGTGCATTGCTGTGTGCACAATGAATTAGAATGAGGAATTACAAACCAATGTGAATCAGAGTCAATGCACCTGCAAGTCTGAATTGATTCAAACTGATTCAGAGCAATAAATTGATTAGGAAAGTGTGCATTAAATAAAACTTTGCATGTGAAGGTTGCAGGTCAGAGTTTGGAGGACACTAGAGTGCTAATCAGGTGTGACCTGCTTGAAGTTGTTGGTATGGCATAAACCAGCTACATCTAGACCAACTTACTGTACGATGTAGCAACTGATGAATACCTCAACTAATTATGCTGCAACTACTAGTGTTAAGGCTAGAGTATTCCTCCTGACTTGTTTTCTACAGTGGGATTCATGGAGTTGCATCCTTACAAAATCCTGTCCTTCCCTTAGCCACATCCTTTTTGTTCTGCAGGACGGGTCTCCTTCAGGTCAGTAGGTGACTCACCCCCAGGAGGGGAAACACACATCATTGTTGCTGTTGTTGTTGGGGCTATTGAGAATACGACCAACCTGCACTGATGGGAATTCAGCTTATTCAGGCTGGAGGTGCTTATGAGTGGCAGAATGGACAGGCCTTCAACAACAGCAAGGGCCATGTGGCATCCTTATCCTCTGAGGGCTCTATCAGGTAATTGCTGTAGTGCACTAGTTCCAGTACAACTCGTAATGCAAGACCCTTGCAGGCCATCTGGTGCCTTGAATGTAAGAGGTGTTGTCATCCAAATCATTTGCTGCCTTTATCAATATATGTACTCACTTTTTCTTTTTTTCGTAGCGTTGACAACAATGCTGCATGCTATTAAAAACCATAACCTCAGCAGCAGCACTGAACTTCTAACAGAGTGGTGTCAGATGCATCCTCTCTAGCAAGGAGCTTGACTTAGAAATCACTAAGCGAGCTCTAGCCTGTTTCTTCCATCTTCTCCTTCAGTGCACACATGTAATAGTATACTGCAAATAAAGACAAGGACTACAAAGTGCCAGCAATGTGAGTGAGAGTCGCTCCTGCCAAGCTGCACTCTTTGTGTGGGTAGATCAAATATCAGCAAGCATATGCAAAATGCATGTGCAGATATGTCTGTCTATGCACCTATACTATGGACAACACAATGGCTGCTGCTGCTTTTGGTGGTTATGACAGAGGTCAGTCCTCACTAAAGCACAACCTGCCAGGAAAATGGCATCCAGTTTCACCGACTATGCATTAATTAGCATTGTTGTTAAATAAGCACCTATTCGTTGACAAGAAGCAGGTTTCTTGCTGAGTAGGCTACTCCAAAAGCTACTTATTCAGAGAACTGTTGCTATGGTCCTGTCATCATGAAACTAACAATGACAGGGTCGATGTGATCCACAGCAGTAGTGATTACATACACAAGAACAAATATGTATATATATATATAGAGGATTGACTTGAAAGAGAAAAAGGGCATAGAGACTGCACCCGTGTAGACCACAATCAGTTAGACAACCTTTTTTTTACCATTCAAAATCATGTACTCCAATATTATCAGTTTAATATTGGTAATATCTGTGAATATTGGTAATATCTGTGTGGTCCATGATTGTTAAACTGGTTGTGGTCAACATTGGCACAGACCTGATTCCTGATTCCTTTATTTTTACAATTCAATCTGTTTATTACAATTTGCACATTTTATTGCTCTGCCTACAGCAATGAGATACCTGTTTCACCCCTATGTGCGTGTGTGTATACGTGCATGCGTGTTCAATATCTTAAAATTGGCTTGATGGATTAGGTATCTGCCAGGAAATGATTAAAAACACAAATATGGCTCACATAAAGATAGCTCTTTACCCAACTTAGTAGGCAGATAAGTACATATCAAGCCATAATTGATTAACTTTAATGTGTAGAGTCTATGTCCTATTATAAGTTTTCTCTGCGCTTTGTTTTCGATCGTTATTTCTCTACAAGACTAATAACATAATTATATGGACTGACTAAGCAAAAAAGAAATGAAACAAGCACTTGCCAACGCAGACAGCAAACACTTACAGGACCCTTTACCTATTAGTCAACTCCAAAATTAATATAGAACTTACCAACGCAGACAGCAAACACTTACAGGACCCTTTACCTATTAGTGAACTCCAAATATAGCATTATTATAATTTTGTTTCATTGGTAAAGGTTCCTGTGAATGTTTGTTTCCTATATTTCCATTTTTTAAATATGTATTTATAGTTAAATAAGTCTTCTTCCCGTTTCGTTTTCTCATAGTCAAGCAGGCTGGGAAGTAATAACACCAGAACTAACCATGTTATTACTTATCATGTTCATTACTAAAGTGGGCACACAATGTCTATCTATTCATGTAATACACATAGACACATGCATTTTAATTAATTTCCTGGGACTGTAATTTCCTGGGACTGTTGTGGATTTGCACTGCACTTAGTGGTGTTTATCACTTCTACCAATTTTAGGTGTTTGAGTAACAGATTAGTGCTGAAACAACAAACATTAGATGTGGCAGTTTGGAATCTTTTTGTAGTAAAATTATATGAATTGATTAAATTGTACGCAAATTATGTGTGGAAAAAAGTAGTAGATTAGATAAATAAACAAGTACATAGACAAGTCAAAAAAATATATTTTTAATAATATTGGTCAAAAAAGAAATGAAACAACATTTACAGGAGCCTTTATCCAAATATAACACATTATATTCCATGTCAAGTCTCCCCCCTCCTCCTCCCCCCCATAGTTACTTCCTTCAAATTGGTTCGTATTTGGTGTATGGGGGCTGGAAAAGGTGAAATTTCAAGTTCTAACCACATCAGATCGACGGAGTGCTATGGCCCGCCATTTTTGGATGATCATATCTCCCTAACCGGTAGGCCAAATATATTGATATTGGTGTCTGTGGAAAGGCAATCTCATGTGAAATACAAATTTGACATGTTTTATGTAGGAAGTATAATATCCTTTTGACCTTTACTTTGACCTTGAATTTGACCTTGTGGATCATGTGACCCAGAGATGAACTTGGGTGCAAATTATACCGCAACATGTTCCCTACAAAATATAAAATGGAGGAATAATATTTTTTGTTTGCTTTCCAGCTCATGCGTATTCCTATACTATCTACTATGTATATAGTTATATATGTTCCATCCAATCTATGAATCTGCCCAATCTATAGATTGTGCTGCACAAAGATCTATGAATGCCCATCTTGCCTGCCAATCAATACACTTCAAACATGGTAGCATATTAACACCCTTTGCAACAGAGAAACAGAGAAAGTGATGATTGCAACTGAGAGTGGAATGATGTAGAAAAAAGTGATACTAAGAAAAAGTTCCACATGAACTTGGCAGATAAAGAACTAAGTGACATGGCAAGTGTAGCTAGAGCAAAAAAAGATATTTGAAGAATATTGCTCTGTCAAAAAGATATAAAATGCACAGTTGTAATACCCACGAACACTTGCACAACTGCTATAGTGCCCAAATGTAGAGAAACTTGCCTCACAAACAGCTCTTCTCCCTTCTTCTGTTTTCGTGGGAGTAGTGCGGGCTTTGTAAATTCCCGTCGACTATCCCATATTGTGTGGGTGGGTTTGGATATTTGGCTTGCACACTCGCTCAGTATAACTAGTCGATAATAAGTACTGGTCGATATGTTCCATCCAATCTATGAATCTGTTGCAAAGGGTGTTAATATGCTACCATGTTTTGAAGTGTATTGATTGGCAGGCAAGATGGGCATTCAGATTGTGCATAATTGATATTAGAGTGATCACAGGTGTGCATGTATTTATGGTGATATTAGAGTGATCACAGATGTGCATGTATTTATGGTGATATTAGAGTGATCACAGATGTGCATGTATTTATGGTGATATTAGAGTGATCACAGATGTGCATGTATTTATGGTGATATTAGAGTGTCACAGATGTGCTTGTATTTATGGTGATATTAGATGATATATTGAATATATCAATTTCAGTTTGGGGTTCATCACTGTAAGTACATGTACAAGCATCATCATCACCCCAAACCACCAAGAGATGCCAAAGTCCTCCATGGGGTAGAGCTCGCTCAATCAAACCCTCCAGGTTCATAAGTTACCCCCTCGACATTTATAAGTTCACCCTCATATTTCAACCTAGCAATTCTCTTTTATGCCTCCTTTCCTTCTCCCACAGAGAATCATATGACTTGACTTATAAAGCTATCATCACTTGCAAGCACTCGGGCACAGAATGGACTAGGCTGTGCATGTATAAACGACTCAGGTTGTAGTGACCGGGGGGTTATGGGTACAGGGGCAATGAGGTCGTTGATGCGGTTTGCAGGGCTGTTAGGTGCAGGTTCGATTCCTGCCCGTAGCTTGCCCTAGTTGTTCAAATATGGGCAGTAGCGAGGACCTACCCTCATTGAACGTAAGCACAGCCAGGTGAATAGCCACCTGTACCGAGGTGGGAGAACAAAAGTCAGCTTTGCTACAACGGTTCCAAATGAGTGCATTGAAGGACTCATTTTGGTTCTGTGTAGCACCATGCACACGAGCTAGAAGGGCACATTCACAAAACGTGCCCCACTCGATTTTGATGATCGGTGCGAGATCAGGGGGTATGAGTGGTGGTTTGTCAGTTAAATTATCCAAATTGTCCTCAAGTACAGCACGACACCAGGTACCTGGTGAGTAGGGCAGTAATCATGCTGTGGATGACCGTCATGTGAGCACGAGTGATAAAAAGAAGCTCAGCAGTCACGCACCATCTCATCTAAATTGCCGACATTGCACCTAATATTATTTCCATAATATTTCTGAAGCTTGCATACCAACGCATCAGTAAGACGCCCCCTAAGAGCAGGCAGATCTTTCAGCTTAGCTTCAGCAGAACGCATAACACCCAATTTTGTATCGGCAACTCAGAGATTTCACCAGAGTCCTCAAGAGTACCCCCTTGTGAGTGTCGCTAAACACCCCTTTGGGAGCCCCCTCTAGAACACTGACTACGTCTCTATGCAGCTAGCTTGCATTTAGCTGTTGCAAGTTCATCTTTGGCAGCTTTTATAGCTGCCCTGGCATCTTTCAGAAGGGGTGCAAATCGGGTCCTTAGCTTACCCCAAACCCCAAAGTGCGTGCCTATGCGCTTCTGAACATGTCCCACACACTCGTGTTTCACAATCTGAATTTCTCCGTATTCTCCGTAGACTTTTTCAGCATTCAACATCCTAACAGTTTTGGTATCACTATCACTGATGACCGTTTTATACCTAGTATGGTTGTACTTCAAAATAGATCTCAAAAAGAGTTTCCTAGCGCAGGTGACCTCCATTATTGGAGACGAACCTGCATGTGTAAGGGTGCAGTGATCCTTGTGCTCCTCATACCACTGCTCATACTCGGGACCTTCTTCAGGCCCTTTGTATAATTTGCAACCCAAACAGTACTTACTAAGTAACTCCGTATCGAGGACTTCCCCCGTTACCCAGGACATGACAACACCAACACCATACAACGCAGTGAAACCACGTTTGGACCAAGTACCGTCATAAGTGACGGTAACATCCAAAAGCTCACTGGGGCCGACATTGTACTCAGCACATACACGTGCCACAGCACCTAAATGGTCTTGGCGGACACTCTCACTCAGAACACGACAGACATGCTGGTTGTGTTGGACATCTCACAAAGTCAGCAATGTGGGACAGGTAGAAATGCTGACAATGCGATTGCCTGTAGCCATACAATCTTCATCGAGTAGTTTGGCTTTACTAGATCCACTAGCAACCTTCAATTTACGCTGACTAGCAGTCTGAGAGCATGTAATAACACATACAGATTCCTCAGCTCGGTTAACGAGACTCCCTAGAAATCTGCCCCACGCTTAAGCAGACTCCCCAGCAGCCTGCCCCAAGCCAACAAGTTCAACACTCGCATGCAAAAGGCCAGCCTCACCAACAGACTGACCTGTTCTAGCTGGTACTCGGGGAGGACCTACTATGGACTCGCTACTAGTCCGAACCGGAGGGTTTGACGGCGAAGAAGAGCCAGCATCACTCGTGTTTTCAGCTTCTATTCTCATCTTCTTCACCGGTCGTACCCCAGGGAAGACTTTGGGTCTCTTCTTCCGACGACAACCGGAACATAGTAGCTTTAGAATTGCACTAAAAACACAAGACTTTCGATCCAAGTTGAGAACTGGGAAAGAACAATGTGGCGTACGCGGGAGCAGACGTTTGTACCCTTTGTGCACGGAAATGACAGAATAGCACTGAGCAATATTATATTATGAACAATCGAACTTACTGCGTTCTTCTTATTATTCATCGTGCAGAGTTGTGCAATGAAATGGGAGGATAAAAAGTATCATAACTCAAGAATGGTTGACAATAAAATGTTGAAACCTGAAATGCAGTTAGTTTAATAGTGAAGGTATAGAATGATGTTGGAGGGGGGGGAAGGGGGGGGGGGGGGAAAGGGGGAAAATGGTATACTCCACCCTTACTGCTGCCAAGGTGAGTTTTAGCTAAGATGGAGTAGTAGCAGAGCTAAACACTTATCAATGCCAAATAGCTCTAGCCACAACTATCTAGACACACCCTTACACTCATTACAAACATTCAGAATAGCAAGCATCTCCATTGACTGGTAAAGCAGCTCATAGCTCATAGACACAAATATACCTTACTCAACCCATTCACATTTACCCAAGTCCATAGACTCATACACATAGTTCTAGCTGCACTAGTAGAGAATGCATTCAGGTGGTATAGTTGTGTGCAAAGTGGACAGAGCGTAGGACTTAAGACAAATGGAGTGCAATGCCATAAAGACTTGTGAGGATTATTGTTTTTCTGTAATATTTGACACACCATTTATTGAGACACAAGCTAAATGGAAGTACACGAGGATCTCTGTGTGAATGCGTACTACTTGGTATATATTATTAACCCAACCTTCCAAACTTTAGTTGTGGTTTGATGTATAATTATATACCTCTCAACTTCATTATACAATGAGCTTCTGTTTGGTATATCCATTGAAGTGAGCAAACAAAAGTTACGCAAGCTCTACGTCGCTATGTCTACAATAAAACTTATATGAACCAAATCCACCGAGCACCTCCTTGCTCAAAAGTGAAGGAATTCAGATTGATTCCTGGTAGGCATGAGCTTGTGCTGCTTACCACCGAAGAACTTCCAGAAACTGTAGCAAAAGCCGGGAAGAGATCATTCACAAGGCAGTTGCGATCGTCAGCTAAGATAATTTTTTGCTCGCATGCCCTGTCATAAGAAAGGAATGCAAGGTATAGCAAAGGTGCAATAAAAACATATAACATATATATTGCTCTAGTATTGTCCTACTCACAGCATAGCTGTAGGCCTAACAATATAACTAATTTGTAAATTATTCATTGTCATTAGATTGGATGGTAATATGGAGAAGTAGCTAAGAGTAGTACAGTTTCCAAACTGGTGCAAGGTTAACCAGTTCAATAGTGTCTGTGCTGATCACTACCAGCTGAGCAACTAGACCAGTGACGATCATTTCCAGTTTAAAAAACGTCCATAGCTCGAGTGTGTTGGTGAATAGAGTAGCTAAGTCAGAATGAAACTTCACCATCCACTCCTGCCAGCTATTAACTCTTATTGAAACATGGACAGATGAAGTGTAGAAGTTTACCTGAGCCTAAGGAAGTTTCTCGATGATGGATGAAGCCAAGCACTAGCAATGAAGGTAAGAAATAGACAACTATATTGTGATTGATTTTTGAACAAGAATATTTTTAATATGTAGCGAGCTAGCTTATCTTACAATAACCTTCTCAATAATCAACTTGAAATTGTATTCTCTCGACATTTTGACTAGATGCTCTAGCCTTCATCAGGCAGATAGATAGAGCTAAGGCATTGGTAGCAAGGGAATTCATAAACTGTCTCAGATGCTTAGCTAGAAATAGCCAAGTTTTTTCTCTTAATTTGAGTTAATGCCGGTTCTAATTTATGTTGATTGTTGGTTTGGTGGAGTTGATAGTTCACCTATCCAACCTGGAAAAGTAGAATTAAAAAATGTAGCTAGCCAATGTCAAAACCACATTGCATCAGCATTATCAGTATTCATGGCAGGTTATTATGCAGCTACAACATGAGTTCTCTCTCCTGTGTCCAAGCCCTCATGAATGTGCCTTACCTCTCACTTCTCAAGTGTTAGCATTACAACTGTAAAAAGGTTATTCCTGACGAAGACTAGAGCATCTACTTTAAGAGCATAAATTTTGGGTTGATCATTGAGTGTCATTGTAACACATCTGTTCACACATGCATACATATCACATATACTCTTCAGCCAGTGCAAGATGCAGTCATCATCATTTCCAGAATAATAAAGCCAAACTGAGCATTCATGACAAACTACTGGGTCAGCACATCTGCCCATTTAAGCACTTCCAAGTCCAAGAAACAACTCTACAGCGATCAGCAGTAAGTAAGTTTGCCATAGAAACAGAATTGCTAGCTATACAATGGTGCTTCTAAGCTTTAGCTACTTACATGTACCTCAGCATCCAAGTGATAGTTTATCAATTGGATGGCCAGACAGAACAATAAATCTAAGCTTCTCCAGTGCCAATTCCAAGTTTTTTTCTGAACATATTATAGTAAGCGACGTAAGAGCCACACTCATTCTTTGTCAGCAAAATAGTACCTGGCTGGGTGTGGTGACTAACATTAACAAGGGATCTGAGATGAAGTTCTCATTGTGTCTTGCTCTACAAGGTAGAGCCATCATGGCAGGTACATGTAAGGATGATCTATAGCTGTTTAGTGTCCAATTGTCTTTCATGACAAGTGGTTATAAGCTAGCTACCTAATAGAATGGTAGCTATTACTTTTACTCGAGTTGATTTAGCTAACTGCTCTTGGTGTTTGGCCTTCAACTACCCATAAATATTCTCACATGGTCATGTAAAGTTTAAAATTAGTATATTATGCCAGATCAACAGAGATTCAGCTACGGCATATTCCAGAGGTTATCCGACAGCCTAAGCATTTCTACACTCCATAAGCATGTTATAGCCTTTAGTATGGTCATGTAAAGTTTAAAATTAGTATATTATGCCAGATCAACAGAGATTCAGCTACGGCATATTCCAGAGGTTATCCGACAGCCTAAGCATTTCTACACTCCATAAGCATGTTATAGCCTTTAGTACTAAGTAAGTTTGCCATAGAAACAGTTTAGCTGCATAGAAAAGAAATTGCTAGCTAGGTAGTGACTAACAGAGTAACAGATCGATGGTGCTTCCAGGCTTTAGCTACTTGCCCTACGTTGATGTGGTAGTTCTTCAGCGAGCAAATCTAGGTTGTGCTAGTGCCAGCTTGTAGACAACTTAGCAAATATTGGCATTCTTCCTGCCAGCAAGATTATAATTAGTGCTCAGATGAGTAACTAACACAATCTTCTTTGCATCCTGCTCTTCTAAGAAGCTGAGCTACACACGGAAGGTAAAATGATCTAGCTGTTCATTGTTAGGTGGCCAACTAAAAACTAGGCTATCAACTGCCGAACAATTGCTTCTAGAAGCTCAGATTGTGAGTCCTAATTTACTTTGTTCTTCATGACAATTATGACCATGAGTTAGGTAGCTAGCTCTAATAGAATGCTGGCATTAGTTTTGCTAGAGCTAATGTGGCTAAAGTTATTGCATCTAAATTGTGTAAACTGAGAGTTTGTTGAGAGATATGATGAACTACTTTTATAATAACTTTAATGTTGTCCTCAAATGCAGGTGGATATGTTCTGAGCAATGAAACTCTGTAAAGGCCAGTTCTTCAGATGTTAATGCTAATGTTTTATATAAATTGAATACCCAGTGAAATAGGGAACAAATCTACAGGATTGAATTGGAGTAGGAGGAGCTGGAAGTGACTGTGGGGGAGTGCTTGACAACTGTGATGGCAGGGGAGCTGAAAGCTGTTGAGGAGAGGTAGTTTGTTCTTTGGAATGTCAAATAAGCTCCACTGCCACTGGGCTACTGGTAGACACAAATATCAAGTGAAGTTAAAATTACCTTCTCAATAATTTTTATTCACTCGACGTTTCGACTAGATGCTCAGGAAGTGAAGTGTCGGCTTCTCATGTGTTCCTCCGCAAAAATGCTCTCATCCAGATAGCCCTAGAAATTGTTGTCAAAGTCATCCCTTTGGGGCCTCTCATTCCAGCAAAAAGTCTGGGTCTAATGGCACTTACTCAACCGAATTTCTGCCTATTTCAAAGTATAAAGGCAAACGAAGAGGGGAAATGCCAGTTGAGAAGCTAAAATACATAAATGCGGTACCACCAAATAATGAGGATTTAGCCTGCATGCTTAATGCAAGCCCGCAAGACAGTTGTCCCATTCCTATTTTTATGTGTGAACGTATGGTGAATACATACATGCATAGATGGATAGAAACATACAATATGCGCGGCAATATCAAGTTTTTCGTCAAACTCCCTGTGAGGGCTCGCTGGTCAGTTATTGAGAATGTGCATACGAAGAATGGAATAGAAATCCTTTGATTTTCCCCGACAATGTCTGTCAAAGTTTGTGGCATTTATTAAGGAAGTAAAGCTGAAGAACTAATAAACCTCAACAACACAAAAAAAGGAAAATTGACCTGTGAGAAAGCAAAGCAAACAGACTCTATCCATGTAGACCACAATCAGTTAGATGACCCTTTACATTTTAAAACCATACTGCTACAATATTGGCAAAGAGTCATCCAAATGGTTGTATGGGAACAATCCTTTTTAATGGCAATAGAGCTATTTATTTTCAAACAAGACATTTTTCTCATTTGTTTTATGACCTCAATAATCAACTTGAATTTACTCTCTCAATAAATGCTCTAGCCTTCATCAGATGCTTTGAGCTTTGAGCTTGATATTTACCAGTAGCTAGCTATCCAATATTTGATACAAACCACACCCTACACCTGGCACACATGTCCAGTACGTGAAATGGATGTGGAAAAAATTATAAAAACTAATCAAAATTATAAAAATAATTTTTTTTAAATTTATTTAATAAATAAAACAAAAACATATTTTTTTTTTTTAATAATAATAATCTATAATAAAATAAAAAGACATGCTTGACATATGAATACATATGAATACAGAGTAATTATGGTGGTCATGATTTCAAGTTCAGGCTCTTCAGACTAGCTCCCCAGCAGCCAGGCAAGTCCATTCCACAGTCTCAATTGAACCGCTCACACTTTGCTATAGGCTGATGTGCAATGCCTCCTTCACTAGCAGTTCCTTCTGTCTTCTGGCCTGGTTTTTCTCAGTCCAGCTGGAGGACTACATGAAGTCATGGCTTCAGGATCTCCATGGCCTTTAAACACTTTCTAACTTGTTTGTTGACTGTACTACACATATCACCTAACGCCTACCATTGACTGAACCAGTATGGTCAGCTACAGCCTCGACTTAGTAACAGGCACAGGAGAATTCCAGCAACCAAATGGTAGACGTTTAGAAAAAAGTTACAGCCGATGAAAACAGTTTCCCAGGAATTACAACCAAACAACAGAACTGAGTGAGGGTCATTAATTCTGCTTACTCAGTTATGATTATAAAACAGCAAGTGAGCTAGCCAATTACATCATCAACAAGAAGCCTTAACCACGCCTCTTTTTGATCAGGTTAATCACTGCAAATGCATTGGAACATTTGGAGTGTTCTGGGACTCAAGTGTTTATAATTGCATGCCAGTTATGTATGGGAGGAAACAGAGACAAGTACATATGATACCTGCATCGATGCTTGAAGATAATCTCAAGGCTTTTCTTTTCTTATGTGCTGCCTATTTACCACCTTAACAAACCCACTGGGAGACCTTATAGAGCTATTAGCTATAATTTAGTCAGCTAAGAATTTGCAAAGTTTTTCTGATTATGAGCTTTGGTTTTTGGGGATTTTGAAAACATAGGGAGTGAGTTGCACTCCCCGATAAAACTGTGAAATCCATCTTCAAGGACCTCTTCTCTGGCATAACTGTGTACAATGGGTCCTTTCATTATAATTTTAGTACCAGAAGATTCAAAATTTTCCAACTCCTGTCCTGTGTCATGGGTAGGGATCATCAGTAGATAGGTTCTTGGCTTAAAGAACACATGCCGTATTATATCAGAACAAGTGACTGTTCAGTCGATTTACAGAGAATCATGTTCTTCTATACTGCTACATTTATATAGAGTTCTTCCATCCATACAACTCTTATGAAGTCCTTAGGGAGACTGCAGCTGATGCTCTAGCAAGGGGCTGACTCTAACAGCAAAAAGAATATCAACAAGGTATGGAATGCTCTGACTTGTGTAGTGTACAACAAGAAGATATCACAATGGCTTTATCAGCGATCAACTTATACTTATGTTACTCAAAGTTTCAGCTACATGCTCTCATTATCATCAGGAATGATTCCTGGTGAAGACTTGAGCATCTAGCCGAAACAAAGTATTTCATTGAGGAAGTCGTTGAACTCTAATATGTTAGCTGACAGTTTCTTGATAAAGACAGTGTTTAAAAGGAGGCAATAGTGCTGGAGATAATTTCTTCTCTGCAGTTTGGCTTGGAAGTCTCACCTGCCACAGTGTTAAATCGCCGAACTCTTACAACAAAATAACAATAGCGCAAGTTACAATTGACTAATCCTGAAACATCTAACCGAAACGTCGAGTGAAGAATATTAAGTTGATTATTGATAAAGTCGTTATCAACTTTATGTCAACTGAGAGTTTGTTGAGAGAATAGTAGCAAGGTATGGTATGTCAACACTGCCACCACACACTGACTGCTCACCTACTATGCAATAGGGAAACAAAAAAATAGAAACACAACAGAAATGTTTGTTTTTAAAAACAAACAACATATTGGATCACCGGTTAAAACTTAAAAAGGAACAAGACTACACCCCAGTTGGATGATCTATTAAAATCATGTATACCGACACCTTTCTAGTGGTTTGTGAAGATGAATTAAAAATGTGAAAGTCATGTAAGTGAGTGTGGTCTAGGTGGGTACATTGGTTGACATGTCAACCAATGTTTTTAAATGAAAACATTTTGTTCCTGTGTACATACATATATATATACAACAGATAGACATTTCCTTGTCCAGACAAGCATACCACTAATGAACAAGACATGATTCACCACACTGCTTAGTGCATGTGCAGCATGAGAGAACTAAAGGCCTGTCCACACTTATAAGTCAACAGGCATCAGTGCTCCTTAATTTGCATTGGCCGCGTCCACACCGAATTTGAATTAAAATAATTTGCATTAATGCGCATTATTCTGGTCCACCTGATAGGTGGTTTGAGTCAAATGGGAACAATAAGTTAAACTATGTGAGTGTGCATTGAAAAGAATTTTCGTTCGCTCACATCCTCATGATGCTGCAGTTGGGAACTTTGGAGCTAGCTGTATACTATCTGTCTGCGGCCAAACTGGCTATCTAGAGTAGCTAGCTAGAACAACTACATAGCTAGGGAACTGTTGCTATGTTCATCCGCCCTGCATCTGACCTTCTGAAGTTTGTGCAGTCGCAAACTTCGTTGTTTCTACCTTTTCATCATCTGCAGAAAATGTTTCCTGCGCATCTGATCAGTAAGAAAAGGACGCAAAAAAAACACTCCATCTCAACGATAGATACAGCAGATGATTTTGACTGACTTTAGTAGGCTGATTATTTTTGCTTCGTACCGTTTATTTTGGTGCAAGTGAGGACGCGACAAACAAACATTGACTTGAAGAGTTGTTTTCCTAGGACCCAACATGCTTAATGCGCATTAGTTTAGGTGCAGTGTGGACAGGTCTTAAATATGTGAGTACAATGACTCATAATAGTCATCCCACTAGACCATGCAAGTCACTTGATCATGTCAATTATCATACCTGGAGCTACATGTATGTAAATAGTATGAGTGAATAGGTTACAGGAAAAAGTTGCCAAGAAATATCTGCCATTAGAACTGCTGGAGCACCAATGCACTGCACAGTCAACATTTGCTTCCCTTCAAAATAGAACATGTAACTATTGTTCAGCACACACAGAATGATCTTCCTGCTAAAGTCCCATTCATGAAAGTTTTTATAACTGTAAAAACACTGTCTAACTACACTTGGAATAGGGTGAATTTTTAACCATATTTGGAATATCATTCACAAAACATAGTTCTATAATATGCACATTGCTTACCTTGCGCTGCTCATGTCAGAAGCAGAGTAAGGTACCATGCTGTCTATTGGCAGACCATAAAAGTAAAAACAATATATTTATCCTACTCGCCTATATTCAATACTAGCATGTGAAGTGAGCACAGACTGTCCAAGGCTATATTCAATACTAGCATGTGAAGTGAGCACACAGACTGTCCAAGGCTACATTCAATACTAGCATGTGAAGTGAGCACACAGACTGTCCAAGGCTATATTCGATACTAGCATGTGAAGTGAGCACACAGACTGTCCAAGGCTATATTCAATACTAGCATGTGAAGTGAGCACACAGACTGTCCAAGGCTATATTCAATACTAGCATGTGAAGTGAGCACACAGACTGTCCAAGGCTATATTCAATACTAGCATGTGAAGTGAGCACACAGACTGTCCAAGGATACAGTATATTCAATACTAGCATGTGAAGTGAGCACACAGACTGTCCAAGGCTATATTCAATACTAGCATGTGAAGTGAGCACACAGACTGTCCAAGGCTATATTCAATACTAGCATGTGAAGTGAGCACACAGACTGTCCAAGGATATATTCAATACTAGCATGTGAAGTGAGCACACAGACTGTCCAAGGATATATTCAATACTAGCATGTGAAGTGAGCACACAGACTGTCCAAGGCTATATTCAATACTAGCATGTGAAGTGAGCACACAGACTGTCCAAGGCTATATTCAATACTAGCATGTGAAGTGAGCACACAGACTGTCCAAGGCTATATTCAATACTAGCATGTGAAGTGAGCACACAGACTGTCCAAGGCTATATTCAATACTAGCATGTGAAGTGAGCACACAGACTGTCCAAGGATACAGTATATTCAATACTAGCATGTGAAGTGAGCACACAGACTGTCCAAGGCTATATTCAATACTAGCATGTGAAGTGAGCACACAGACTGTCCAAGGATATATTCAATACTAGCATGTGAAGTGAGCACACAGACTGTCCAAGGCTATATTCAATACTAGCATGTGAAGTGAGCACACAGACTGTCCAAGGCTATATTCAATACTAGCATGTGAAGTGAGCACACAGACTGTCCAAGGCTATATTCAATACTAGCATGTGAAGTGAGCACTCAGACTGTCCAAGGCTATATTCAATACTAGCATGTGAAGTGAGCACACAGACTGTCCAAGGATACAGTATATTCAATACTAGCATGTGAAGTGAGCACACAGACTGTCCAAGGCTATATTCAATACTAGCATGTGAAGTGAGCACACAGACTGTCCAAGGCTATATTCAATACTAGCATGTGAAGTGAGCACACAGACTGGACTCTATCTCACAAGAAAAGGGATGAATTGAAGAACTGATCATTCATTTACATATGATAGAGAAAATAAAGAGCTTTGAGATGATATATAAATTATTTACTAATTGACCTCATTAGAAACATTTATATGTCGTCAATGCATTATTCATGCTTCTTCTTGTCCATTTCTCAACCAGTATATATTGAAATGGCAGCATAAAAAGTTTTATAACTCAAAAATGGTTGACATTAATGAGCGGAAACTTGGAACGCAGTTAGTACATTGTAATATTGGTGTGGTTCTCCCTTAACTACCAATATGTCTCAAAATATTTCAAATAATTATACTGCAATGAACAATAAATAATAAATAAATAAGAAATGGTAAGTGCACACTATGTGCATGTAGTACTGACCACTTTCTAAATTCTCCTGAGCTGTCTGAGCTGATCATGAGGTTGCTATGGATTGTCAAGTTTAAAAATAACTACTCCTAACTCCAAACCTTACTCATCACTGTTTCCCCTCCCAGCTAGAGCTACCAGCAGCTGTTGTGAGGTTAAAGAACAATAAGACAAGGCCAAGAAGTGTTTCCAGACAAAACACTGCAACTCTGCTTGTAGCTTAGCAACAATGCTAGCCATGAATACACTAGCTTCCAAACTTCTTCAGGTACAGCAACAAAGGAGAGTGCCACATGGTTATTTTCAAGCGTGATATGTGTTCATGTTTAAATTAAACAAAATTGGCAATATGTAAATTATTCTTTCAAACAAACAATTTTAGAGTCATATACATACATCAATGTTCATGGAATCCGTAAAAAAGGGTTTTTTTCCTTTTTACTCCAGTGCACTCATTACGGAACATGAATATTATTACAATAAACCTTCTCAATCAACTTGAAATTGTATTCTACGTTTCGACTAGATGCTCTAGACTTCATCAGGAATAATGCTGGATACTTGCATTTTAAAGTGTCACTCAGTGTCATGTGCTACAATACATGATGTAGGGACTTTAGCTCTATATATGTTCATTTATGTTGAGAACAACAACAAAAAATGTTTATAAAAAAAAATATGGTTGATTTGTCATAAAAAAGAAAACAACTCTCATCTATACTAGATAACTTTTTATCATTTATAAAAAAGCAGTATATCTAATATCCAAAACCTAAAAGTACATGACACGTGCGTGTGACTAAGTTCTATTTTGAGTCATAAATGGAGTAATACTCCAGCGGCAAAGTTGACTTTTTCATGACTTAGGGCTCAATCCGGTAAGCACCATTACGCCTCAATCCGGTAAGCACCATTACGCCAGCTAGCCTAGTGACAATTAAATGAACCAAACATATTTTGTTTCTCTATCACACTAGCATTTAGGCTAAAGGCCACAGGATGAGCTAGCTGGTACCTCAGTCTTCTAAGCTCTATCTCTCTTAGAGTACCACCTCCACATGTCTTTTGCCTTTGTCAATGCCATTTCTGCAGATGCTATTAAAGTATAGTTAGATGCAGCCTTGCTAGCTACTAAATTGCAACCATTTGTATAGATATATCTGCTATTGTCGGAAACATGAAACCTGCCTGCACAGATATATCTGCTATTAGCCTTAAAAGTTAAATGGTAAAGGGTCATCTAACTGGTTGTGGTCTACATGGATACCAGAAACTTGCGACAACAACATTACAAAATGAAAGTTGAGAAATGTTCTTGAGAAATGTACCCAACCATAATCACTGATTGCCCATGAGTTGACTAACTGAAATTTGGTTGCCTAGCAACTAAATCACAAACACTTATAATACACTAGTTCTTCAATATTTGACCAATGGATTGGAGGCGAGGAAGGTAGTGGAGGAGGAGGAGAGTACGAGTGAGGAGGAGAAGCTGATGGAAAGTAAACTGAACCAGTTAGAAGCTGATGGAAAGTAAACTGAACCAGTTAGGCATATACACATTCCAAGTCTGAGGCAGAACCTGTCACAGAGGGATACCGATTTTATTGCTGAATCTATGATAAGCTAGCTATATATAAATCACAATAGCTAGAGCTAGGTATACTGTTCAAGCTATCAACCTTGCTCTATTCTTATTATTGTATGTCCATAGTTAGCTATAGCATATTCTTCCATTGTTCAACTACATCTATCCTTACCTTGAAACTATCTATCGTCTATATACTTCATTAGAAACAACAACAGCTTTCTTGAGATCTGCCAATGTCCTCGGGGTGGACAGCATCATTCCCAACATCATCCCCAAGGTACACAAGCATCCCAGTAGTTTCTTCATCACTGTTCTTGTTGTCTGAGAGGGTGAAGTCAATAGTTAAATTATCAGCTCCAAATCCTTGTCTTGGTTGTATGGTAATGCCACATTTAAAAAACATTTAAACACATTTTAAAAACTTCAACTTTGACCTTGTGATTACCCGCAAACTATTCAATAGAAATTTCATTTATTGATAGAACACACTTTTCACGATTTTCAGCACAATATTGAATTGATTACGTAAACAGAAGATTTGTTATAAGATTGTCGTACATCTTGTGCCTACTACATCTGTGAGTGAGTCAAGATAAATTTCATGGGGGGTTTTCACAGCTGACATCAAATACTTTACAGATTTTTGCATTTTGTTTTTAGTGACCATGAAATACTTCCATCTTCATGAGAAGCATTTGGTTGAAAGGTTGGCACTAAATACAAAAGGCTGATCGAAAGAGAATCCTTGATAGTTTTTTCCAGCAACCAGTCACATTTTAGGCTGCTAAGAAGCTGCCCAAGTGAATTAAATGGGGCGTGTGCTAGCACTAGCACTCACTCATCAACAACACTCACAAAAGCTACATAATTCCACATCTACCACAAAAAATGTATGGAGTCCCAGTAGACCAAGGCTTCATAGAGGAAGGGAAGGAGGGGGGCATTGGTTCCCCACTTGAAATAGCCATTGGAATTTTGGGTGGCACTTTTTTGTATGGAGTTGCAAAAGTCTACAAACAACAAGGTTGACTACATAAGATAAAGGCTGCAGCATGTAGAAGGGAATATAATCAATGCACTATAGGCTATAATTTGCAAGGAGGTTCCTATATCAATTGATGTGAGAAATTTGTAGATTTGGCAACACCAACTTATGCCTAAATGCTCAAACTTATCATTGACAGATCTAGAGGGGCTCAATGCACCCACCTTCCTCACAACTTTTGGTTTCCAACTTGCTTTGCTATGGACTAAATCAGCACACAATCTAACATCTTCCCGATTGTGCCAGAAAAAATCTCAGAAGTCTAATTTTACAGGTGAGCATGCTCAGCACCCTCCTACTAGGACTGGGGAATACAATTATTGTTTACTTCTACATCACCCCCACGATAATGTCTAGTAGCTAGCATAAGTCAATAGAGACAACATAGTGGTCACTACACACTACACATTTATTCATCTTATATATGTACCTGACGCCATTCTTATGACAAGCCAAAGAACAGGAAAATAGAACATTTTGGAGGGAGAAACTTAGAGCCTGAAAAGCACGGAGATGAAAGGGCCATGAGCGAGCACATAATTTATTTTCCGGGATGGAGGCGGGGTATGGCATGGGGCGCGGCAGGTTCATGAGTAGGGCTTCTCGCGCGTGCGTTTCTACCTGTACGCGCTTTTGTTTAGCCTGCCACCATGTATTGACAAGTACATCATACTTGCAATAATTATAATAGCTTATTAGAGTGTCCTGCTGTTCAAGAGGGGAGAGGGGAGGGGACCAAAAATCATTATCAGCTCTGGCTATGCAACAGTACTCGCCCACCCCCTCTATCACTGCATCACTAACTCCTTCCACACCATTCCCTAACATCAATGCCACCTTTCCATTCTTGCCCACTCCTCCATATTCATCCTTCCATTGTCCATTTCATACAAGTCTGCGCATCTCATTAACCATTACCAGCTGATCCCTCTCAAACTCCACATACATCAGAAAATATTACACGTCTACCCTTGCTCCAATATCACAAACAATACATCTCTCATTCCTAGTTATTCCACATGCCTTCTTATCCTCTAACAATAGAGCTGACCTAACCTCATACGTTTCTTATCCAGCTTGGACCTCGCATACCTCTTCACCAGCACCATTGTTTGCCAATTTTATTATGTACCGACCCAACCTCATTTTTAGCTCATATTACCTCAAGATCTCATATTCTTCCCACCATCCGATTTATCCATCCTCTATTAGAGACTACTACTTTCACCAATCAGCTCTCTTTCAGTACCTCCATATCTTACCAAACATCTATATAGATACTGTTGGGCCTGTTAAGGCCATGAGATACACAGCACATGTGACACTAAATGAATACTACTAACTAGTAATGAATACTAAGCAATGACTGGCGAGTGAAGATAAAAGTTAGAACATGTTGATGAACCAAGGCTCAGAGCAAACCAACTTCTTGTGAAAATGGAACAATTAATGATGGTGATCACCCTAGACAACAATGTTCCAGAAAAAAATCATGATTGCTTGGCAAGGACTTTGAAATGATAATATGTAATATACGTATCAATAAGAAGTGTTATAGATTAAGTGGCTTGTTTGAGTTCCAGATATCTAAATAAGTATGATATAGAAATAGTGACGTTTGCTGCCTCATCCAGCAGTTGTTTAATGGGCACTCTTGGTGATTGGGAAAGATGACACCAAGGAGGAAGCAGTGCTTAAGAGTGACCGAGCACACTGATTTTAATGTGTCCATCATCCCTAGCCCTTCTTTGGAATGTACTTGCCTCAACCATTCATGTCATTTTCCTATTCTCACATCAAACATCAAATCATAGCTTTCCTCACGGACCATTTTATAGCTAACTTTGATGATGA
>JAQNBH010000015.1:6984798-7004654 GCA_028752905.1 Cladorhizidae sp. MBARI D1340-BT2
AGAGGGGCACTTTCCCCTCGCCTAGCTCCCTAGGAATGGATCGAGGGATAGCAGTTCGTTTGCCTAATGTTTCAAAATTTCTGGACCTGCAAAATGCCAAAAACAACAACAACAACAACAGCATAGACTCATCTCTTACTGAAACTGGCTAGGTACAGGGCAAGGGCAAAGTATCAAGTAGGGCAAGCCATTGAGTGTCATTGATAGTATGCATGCACACATGGAGTGAGTGTATCTGGTGCTTAGTATACATGCACACATGGAGTGAGTGTATCTGGTGCTTAGTATGCATGCACACATGGAGTGAGTGTATCTGGTGCTTAGTATGCATGCACACATGGAGTGAGTGTATCTGGTGCTTAGTATGCATGCACACATGGAGTGAGTGTATCTGGTGCTTAGTATGCATGCACACATGGAGTGAGTGTATCTGGTGCTTAGTATGCATGCACACATGGAGTGAGTGTATCTGGTGCTTAGTATACATGCACACATGGAGTGAGTGTATCTGGTGCTTAGTATACATGCACACATGGAGTGAGTGTATCTGGTGCTTAGTATGCATGCACACATGGAGTGAGTGTATCTGGTGCTTAGTATACATGCACACATGGAGTGAGTGTATCTGGTGCTTAGTATACATGCACACATGGAGTGAGTGTATCTGGTGCTTAGTATGCATGCACACATGGAGTGAGTGTATCTGGTGCTTAGTATGCATGCACACATGGAGTGAGTGTATCTGGTGCTTAGTATACATGCACACATGGAGTGAGTGTATCTGGTGCTTAGTATACATGTACACATGGAGTGAGTGTATCTGGTGCTTAGTATACATGCACACATGGAGTGAGTGTATCTGGTGCTTAGTATGCATGCACACATGGAGTGAGTGTATCTGGTGCTTAGTATACATGCACACATGGAGTGAGTGTATCTGGTGCTTAGTATACATGTACACATGGAGTGAGTGTATCTGGTGCTTAGTATACATGCACACATGGAGTGAGTGTATCTGGTGCTTAGTATGCATGCACACATGGAGTGAGTGTATCTGGTGCTTAGTATACATGCACACATGGAGTGAGTGTATCTGGTGCTTAGTATGCATGCACACATGGAGTGAGTGTATCTGGTGCTTAGTATGCATGCACACATGGAGTGAGTGTATCTGGTGCTTAGTATACATGCACACATGGAGTGAGTGTATCTGGTGCTTAGTATACATGCACACATGGAGTGAGTGTATCTGGTGCTTAGTATGCATGCACACATGGAGTGAGTGTATCTGGTGCTTAGTATGCATGCACACATGGAGTGAGTGTATCTGGTGCTTAGTATGCATGCACACATGGAGTGAGTGTATCTGGTGCTTAGTATGCATGCACACATGGAGTGAGTGTATCTGGTGCTTAGTATACATGCACACATGGAGTGAGTGTATCTGGTGCTTAGTATGCATGCACACATGGAGTGAGTGTATCTGGTGCTTAGTATGCATGCACACATGGAGTGAGTGTATCTGGTGCTTAGTATACATGCACACATGGAGTGAGTGTATCTGGTGCTTAGTATGCATGCACACATGGAGTGAGTGTATCTGGTGCTTAGTATACATGCACACATGGAGTGAGTGTATCTGGTGCTTAGTATGCATGCACACATGGAGTGAGTGTATCTGGTGCTTAGTATACATGCACACATGGAGTGAGTGTATCTGGTGCTTAGTATGCATGCACACATGGAGTGAGTGTATCTGGTGCTTAGTATGCATGCACACATGGAGTGAGTGTATCTGGTGCTTAGTATGCATGCACACATGGAGTGAGTGTATCTGGTGCTTAGTATGCATGCACACATGGAGTGAGTGTATCTGGTGCTTAGTATGCATGCACACATGGAGTGAGTGTATCTGGTGCTTAGTATGCATGCACACATGGAGTGAGTGTATCTGGTGCTTAGTATACATGCACACATGGAGTGAGTGTATCTGGTGCTTAGTATGCATGCACACATGGAGTGAGTGTATCTGGTGCTTAGTATACATGCACACATGGAGTGAGTGTATCTGGTGCTTAGTATGCATGCACACATGGAGTGAGTGTATCTGGTGCTTAGTATGCATGCACACATGGAGTGAGTGTATCTGGTGCTTAGTATACATGCACACATGGAGTGAGTGTATCTGGTGCTTAGTATACATGCACACATGGAGTGAGTGTATCTGGTGCTTAGTATACATGCACACATGGAGTGAGTGTATCTGGTGCTTAGTATGCATGCACACATGGAGTGAGTGTATCTGGTGCTTAGTATGCATGCACACATGGAGTGAGTGTATCTGGTGCTTAGTATACATGCACACATGGAGTGAGTGTATCTGGTGCTTAGTATGCATGCACACATGGAGTGAGTGTATCTGGTGCTTAGTATACATGCACACATGGAGTGAGTGTATCTGGTGCTTAGTATACATGCACACATGGAGTGAGTGTATCTGGTGCTTAGTATGCATGCACACATGGAGTGAGTGTATCTGGTGCTTAGTATGCATGCACACATGGAGTGAGTGTATCTGGTGCTTAGTATGCATGCACACATGGAGTGAGTGTATCTGGTGCTTAGTATACATGCACACATGGAGTGAGTGTATCTGGTGCTTAGTATGCATGCACACATGGAGTGAGTGTATCTGGTGCTTAGTATACATGCACACATGGAGTGAGTGTATCTGGTGCTTAGTATGCATGCACACATGGAGTGAGTGTATCTGGTGCTTAGTATGCATGCACACATGGAGTGAGTGTATCTGGTGCTTAGTATACATGCACACATGGAGTGAGTGTATCTGGTGCTTAGTATACATGCACACATGGAGTGAGTGTATCTGGTGCTTAGTATGCATGCACACATGGAGTGAGTGTATCTGGTGCTTAGTATACATGCACACATGGAGTGAGTGTATCTGGTGCTTAGTATACATGCACACATGGAGTGAGTGTATCTGGTGCTTAGTATGCATGCACACATGGAGTGAGTGTATCTGGTGCTTAGTATGCATGCACACATGGAGTGAGTGTATCTGGTGCTTAGTATACATGCACACATGGAGTGAGTGTATCTGGTGCTTAGTATACATGCACACATGGAGTGAGTGTATCTGGTGCTTAGTATACATGCACACATGGAGTGAGTGTATCTGGTGCTTAGTATGCATGCACACATGGAGTGAGTGTATCTGGTGCTTAGTATGCATGCACACATGGAGTGAGTGTATCTGGTGCTTAGTATGCATGCACACATGGAGTGAGTGTATCTGGTGCTTAGTATGCATGCACACATGGAGTGAGTGTATCTGGTGCTTAGTATGCATGCACACATGGAGTGAGTGTATCTGGTGCTTAGTATACATGCACACATGGAGTGAGTGTATCTGGTGCTTAGTATGCATGCACACATGGAGTGAGTGTATCTGGTGCTTAGTATACATGCACACATGGAGTGAGTGTATCTGGTGCTTAGTATACATGCACACATGGAGTGAGTGTATCTGGTGCTTAGTATGCATGCACACATGGAGTGAGTGTATCTGGTGCTTAGTATGCATGCACACATGGAGTGAGTGTATCTGGTGCTTAGTATACATGCACACATGGAGTGAGTGTATCTGGTGCTTAGTATGCATGCACACATGGAGTGAGTGTATCTGGTGCTTAGTATGCATGCACACATGGAGTGAGTGTATCTGGTGCTTAGTATGCATGCACACATGGAGTGAGTGTATCTGGTGCTTAGTATACATGCACACATGGAGTGAGTGTATCTGGTGCTTAGTATACATGCACACATGGAGTGAGTGTATCTGGTGCTTAGTATACATGCACACATGGAGTGAGTGTATCTGGTGCTTAGTATACATGCACACATGGAGTGAGTGTATCTGGTGCTTAGTATACATGCACACATGGAGTGAGTGTATCTGGTGCTTAGTATACATGCACACATGGAGTGAGTGTATCTGGTGCTTAGTATACATGCACACATGGAGTGAGTGTATCTGGTGCTTAGTATGCATGCACACATGGAGTGAGTGTATCTGGTGCTTAGTATGCATGCACACATGGAGTGAGTGTATCTGGTGCTTAGTATGCATGCACACATGGAGTGAGTGTATCTGGTGCTTAGTATACATGCACACATGGAGTGAGTGTATCTGGTGCTTAGTATACATGCACACATGGAGTGAGTGTATCTGGTGCTTAGTATGCATGCACACATGGAGTGAGTGTATCTGGTGCTTAGTATGCATGCACACATGGAGTGAGTGTATCTGGTGCTTAGTATGCATGCACACATGGAGTGAGTGTATCTGGTGCTTAGTATGCATGCACACATGGAGTGAGTGTATCTGGTGCTTAGTATGCATGCACACATGGAGTGAGTGTATCTGGTGCTTAGTATACATGCACACATGGAGTGAGTGTATCTGGTGCTTAGTATGCATGCACACATGGAGTGAGTGTATCTGGTGCTTAGTATGCATGCACACATGGAGTGAGTGTATCTGGTGCTTAGTATGCATGCACACATGGAGTGAGTGTATCTGGTGCTTAGTATGCATGCACACATGGAGTGAGTGTATCTGGTGCTTAGTATGCATGCACACATGGAGTGAGTGTATCTGGTGCTTAGTATACATGCACACATGGAGTGAGTGTATCTGGTGCTTAGTATGCATGCACACATGGAGTGAGTGTATCTGGTGCTTAGTATACATGCACACATGGAGTGAGTGTATCTGGTGCTTAGTATGCATGCACACATGGAGTGAGTGTATCTGGTGCTTAGTATACATGCACACATGGAGTGAGTGTATCTGGTGCTTAGTATGCATGCACACATGGAGTGAGTGTATCTGGTGCTTAGTATACATGCACACATGGAGTGAGTGTATCTGGTGCTTAGTATGCATGCACACATGGAGTGAGTGTATCTGGTGCTTAGTATACATGCACACATGGAGTGAGTGTATCTGGTGCTTAGTATACATGCACACATGGAGTGAGTGTATCTGGTGCTTAGTATGCATGCACACATGGAGTGAGTGTATCTGGTGCTTAGTATACATGCACACATGGAGTGAGTGTATCTGGTGCTTAGTATGCATGCACACATGGAGTGAGTGTATCTGGTGCTTAGTATGCATGCACACATGGAGTGAGTGTATCTGGTGCTTAGTATGCATGCACACATGGAGTGAGTGTATCTGGTGCTTAGTATACATGCACACATGGAGTGAGTGTATCTGGTGCTTAGTATGCATGCACACATGGAGTGAGTGTATCTGGTGCTTAGTATGCATGCACACATGGAGTGAGTGTATCTGGTGCTTAGTATACATGCACACATGGAGTGAGTGTATCTGGTGCTTAGTATGCATGCACACATGGAGTGAGTGTATCTGGTGCTTAGTATACATGCACACATGGAGTGAGTGTATCTGGTGCTTAGTATGCATGCACACATGGAGTGAGTGTATCTGGTGCTTAGTATACATGCACACATGGAGTGAGTGTATCTGGTGCTTAGTATACATGCACACATGGAGTGAGTGTATCTGGTGCTTAGTATACATGCACACATGGAGTGAGTGTATCTGGTGCTTAGTATGCATGCACACATGGAGTGAGTGTATCTGGTGCTTAGTATGCATGCACACATGGAGTGAGTGTATCTGGTGCTTAGTATACATGCACACATGGAGTGAGTGTATCTGGTGCTTAGTATGCATGCACACATGGAGTGAGTGTATCTGGTGCTTAGTATGCATGCACACATGGAGTGAGTGTATCTGGTGCTTAGTATACATGCACACATGGAGTGAGTGTATCTGGTGCTTAGTATGCATGCACACATGGAGTGAGTGTATCTGGTGCTTAGTATGCATGCACACATGGAGTGAGTGTATCTGGTGCTTAGTATGCATGCACACATGGAGTGAGTGTATCTGGTGCTTAGTATGCATGCACACATGGAGTGAGTGTATCTGGTGCTTAGTATACATGCACACATGGAGTGAGTGTATCTGGTGCTTAGTATACATGCACACATGGAGTGAGTGTATCTGGTGCTTAGTATACATGCACACATGGAGTGAGTGTATCTGGTGCTTAGTATGCATGCACACATGGAGTGAGTGTATCTGGTGCTTAGTATGCATGCACACATGGAGTGAGTGTATCTGGTGCTTAGTATGCATGCACACATGGAGTGAGTGTATCTGGTGCTTAGTATACATGCACACATGGAGTGAGTGTATCTGGTGCTTAGTATGCATGCACACATGGAGTGAGTGTATCTGGTGCTTAGTATACATGCACACATGGAGTGAGTGTATCTGGTGCTTAGTATGCATGCACACATGGAGTGAGTGTATCTGGTGCTTAGTATGCATGCACACATGGAGTGAGTGTATCTGGTGCTTAGTATGCATGCACACATGGAGTGAGTGTATCTGGTGCTTAGTATGCATGCACACATGGAGTGAGTGTATCTGGTGCTTAGTATGCATGCACACATGGAGTGAGTGTATCTGGTGCTTAGTATGCATGCACACATGGAGTGAGTGTATCTGGTGCTTAGTATACATGCACACATGGAGTGAGTGTATCTGGTGCTTAGTATGCATGCACACATGGAGTGAGTGTATCTGGTGCTTAGTATACATGCACACATGGAGTGAGTGTATCTGGTGCTTAGTATGCATGCACACATGGAGTGAGTGTATCTGGTGCTTAGTATACATGCACACATGGAGTGAGTGTATCTGGTGCTTAGTATACATGCACACATGGAGTGAGTGTATCTGGTGCTTAGTATACATGCACACATGGAGTGAGTGTATCTGGTGCTTAGTATGCATGCACACATGGAGTGAGTGTATCTGGTGCTTAGTATGCATGCACACATGGAGTGAGTGTATCTGGTGCTTAGTATACATGCACACATGGAGTGAGTGTATCTGGTGCTTAGTATGCATGCACACATGGAGTGAGTGTATCTGGTGCTTAGTATGCATGCACACATGGAGTGAGTGTATCTGGTGCTTAGTATACATGCACACATGGAGTGAGTGTATCTGGTGCTTAGTATGCATGCACACATGGAGTGAGTGTATCTGGTGCTTAGTATGCATGCACACATGGAGTGAGTGTATCTGGTGCTTAGTATACATGCACACATGGAGTGAGTGTATCTGGTGCTTAGTATACATGCACACATGGAGTGAGTGTATCTGGTGCTTAGTATACATGCACACATGGAGTGAGTGTATCTGGTGCTTAGTATGCATGCACACATGGAGTGAGTGTATCTGGTGCTTAGTATACATGCACACATGGAGTGAGTGTATCTGGTGCTTAGTATGCATGCACACATGGAGTGAGTGTATCTGGTGCTTAGTATACATGCACACATGGAGTGAGTGTATCTGGTGCTTAGTATGCATGCACACATGGAGTGAGTGTATCTGGTGCTTAGTATGCATGCACACATGGAGTGAGTGTATCTGGTGCTTAGTATGCATGCACACATGGAGTGAGTGTATCTGGTGCTTAGTATGCATGCACACATGGAGTGAGTGTATCTGGTGCTTAGTATGCATGCACACATGGAGTGAGTGTATCTGGTGCTTAGTATGCATGCACACATGGAGTGAGTGTATCTGGTGCTTAGTATGCATGCACACATGGAGTGAGTGTATCTGGTGCTTAGTATACATGCACACATGGAGTGAGTGTATCTGGTGCTTAGTATGCATGCACACATGGAGTGAGTGTATCTGGTGCTTAGTATGCATGCACACATGGAGTGAGTGTATCTGGTGCTTAGTATGCATGCACACATGGAGTGAGTGTATCTGGTGCTTAGTATGCATGCACACATGGAGTGAGTGTATCTGGTGCTTAGTATACATGCACACATGGAGTGAGTGTATCTGGTGCTTAGTATACATGCACACATGGAGTGAGTGTATCTGGTGCTTAGTATACATGCACACATGGAGTGAGTGTATCTGGTGCTTAGTATGCATGCACACATGGAGTGAGTGTATCTGGTGCTTAGTATACATGCACACATGGAGTGAGTGTATCTGGTGCTTAGTATGCATGCACACATGGAGTGAGTGTATCTGGTGCTTAGTATGCATGCACACATGGAGTGAGTGTATCTGGTGCTTAGTATGCATGCACACATGGAGTGAGTGTATCTGGTGCTTAGTATACATGCACACATGGAGTGAGTGTATCTGGTGCTTAGTATGCATGCACACATGGAGTGAGTGTATCTGGTGCTTAGTATGCATGCACACATGGAGTGAGTGTATCTGGTGCTTAGTATGCATGCACACATGGAGTGAGTGTATCTGGTGCTTAGTATGCATGCACACATGGAGTGAGTGTATCTGGTGCTTAGTATACATGCACACATGGAGTGAGTGTATCTGGTGCTTAGTATGCATGCACACATGGAGTGAGTGTATCTGGTGCTTAGTATACATGCACACATGGAGTGAGTGTATCTGGTGCTTAGTATGCATGCACACATGGAGTGAGTGTATCTGGTGCTTAGTATGCATGCACACATGGAGTGAGTGTATCTGGTGCTTAGTATGCATGCACACATGGAGTGAGTGTATCTGGTGCTTAGTATGCATGCACACATGGAGTGAGTGTATCTGGTGCTTAGTATGCATGCACACATGGAGTGAGTGTATCTGGTGCTTAGTATACATGCACACATGGAGTGAGTGTATCTGGTGCTTAGTATACATGCACACATGGAGTGAGTGTATCTGGTGCTTAGTATACATGCACACATGGAGTGAGTGTATCTGGTGCTTAGTATACATGCACACATGGAGTGAGTGTATCTGGTGCTTAGTATGCATGCACACATGGAGTGAGTGTATCTGGTGCTTAGTATACATGCACACATGGAGTGAGTGTATCTGGTGCTTAGTATGCATGCACACATGGAGTGAGTGTATCTGGTGCTTAGTATGCATGCACACATGGAGTGAGTGTATCTGGTGCTTAGTATACATGCACACATGGAGTGAGTGTATCTGGTGCTTAGTATACATGCACACATGGAGTGAGTGTATCTGGTGCTTAGTATACATGCACACATGGAGTGAGTGTATCTGGTGCTTAGTATGCATGCACACATGGAGTGAGTGTATCTGGTGCTTAGTATGCATGCACACATGGAGTGAGTGTATCTGGTGCTTAGTATGCATGCACACATGGAGTGAGTGTATCTGGTGCTTAGTATGCATGCACACATGGAGTGAGTGTATCTGATGCTTAGTATGCATGCACACATGGAGTGAGTGTATCTGGTGCTTAGTATACATGCACACATGGAGTGAGTGTATCTGGTGCTTAGTATGCATGCACACATGGAGTGAGTGTATCTGGTGCTTAGTATGCATGCACACATGGAGTGAGTGTATCTGGTGCTTAGTATACATGCACACATGGAGTGAGTGTATCTGGTGCTTAGTATACATGCACACATGGAGTGAGTGTATCTGGTGCTTAGTATGCATGCACACATGGAGTGAGTGTATCTGGTGCTTAGTATGCATGCACACATGGAGTGAGTGTATCTGGTGCTTAGTATACATGCACACATGGAGTGAGTGTATCTGGTGCTTAGTATGCATGCACACATGGAGTGAGTGTATCTGGTGCTTAGTATGCATGCACACATGGAGTGAGTGTATCTGGTGCTTAGTATACATGCACACATGGAGTGAGTGTATCTGGTGCTTAGTATACATGCACACATGCAGTGAGTGTATCTGGTGCTTAGTATGCATGCACACATGGAGTGAGTGTATCTGGTGCTTAGTATGCATGCACACATGGAGTGAGTGTATCTGGTGCTTAGTATGCATGCACACATGGAGTGAGTGTATCTGGTGCTTAGTATGCATGCACACATGGAGTGAGTGTATCTGGTGCTTAGTATGCATGCACACATGGAGTGAGTGTATCTGGTGCTTAGTATGCATGCACACATGGAGTGAGTGTATCTGGTGCTTAGTATACATGCACACATGGAGTGAGTGTATCTGGTGCTTAGTATGCATGCACACATGGAGTGAGTGTATCTGGTGCTTAGTATGCATGCACACATGGAGTGAGTGTATCTGGTGCTTAGTATACATGCACACATGGAGTGAGTGTATCTGGTGCTTAGTATACATGCACACATGGAGTGAGTGTATCTGGTGCTTAGTATGCATGCACACATGGAGTGAGTGTATCTGGTGCTTAGTATACATGCACACATGCAGTGAGTGTATCTGGTGCTTAGTATGCATGCACACATGGAGTGAGTGTATCTGGTGCTTAGTATGCATGCACACATGGAGTGAGTGTATCTGGTGCTTAGTATGCATGCACACATGGAGTGAGTGTATCTGGTGCTTAGTATACATGCACACATGGAGTGAGTGTATCTGGTGCTTAGTATACATGCACACATGGAGTGAGTGTATCTGGTGCTTAGTATACATGCACACATGGAGTGAGTGTATCTGGTGCTTAGTATACATGCACACATGGAGTGAGTGTATCTGGTGCTTAGTATACATGCACACATGGAGTGAGTGTATCTGGTGCTTAGTATACATGCACACATGGAGTGAGTGTATCTGGTGCTTAGTATACATGCACACATGGAGTGAGTGTATCTGGTGCTTAGTATACATGCACACATGGAGTGAGTGTATCTGGTGCTTAGTATACATGCACACATGGAGTGAGTGTATCTGGTGCTTAGTATACATGCACACATGGAGTGAGTGTATCTGGTGCTTAGTATGCATGCACACATGGAGTGAGTGTATCTGGTGCTTAGTATGCATGCACACATGGAGTGAGTGTATCTGGTGCTTAGTATACATGCACACATGGAGTGAGTGTATCTGGTGCTTAGTATACATGCACACATGGAGTGAGTGTATCTGGTGCTTAGTATGCATGCACACATGGAGTGAGTGTATCTGGTGCTTAGTATACATGCACACATGGAGTGAGTGTATCTGGTGCTTAGTATGCATGCACACATGGAGTGAGTGTATCTGGTGCTTAGTATACATGCACACATGGAGTGAGTGTATCTGGTGCTTAGTATGCATGCACACATGGAGTGAGTGTATCTGGTGCTTAGTATACATGCACACATGGAGTGAGTGTATCTGGTGCTTAGTATGCATGCACACATGGAGTGAGTGTATCTGGTGCTTAGTATGCATGCACACATGGAGTGAGTGTATCTGGTGCTTAGTATACATGCACACATGGAGTGAGTGTATCTGGTGCTTAGTATACATGCACACATGGAGTGAGTGTATCTGGTGCTTAGTATACATGCACACATGGAGTGAGTGTATCTGGTGCTTAGTATACATGCACACATGGAGTGAGTGTATCTGGTGCTTAGTATACATGCACACATGGAGTGAGTGTATCTGGTGCTCTTCTTCTGGTGCAGCTGTTCTTCAAGGTATCTGACTTTACCCTCAGCAGCTGCTGCATTGATGCCAAGTCGATCACCTTGTTCCCTTCACTGAAATACAAGTTAATCACTAGTGAGTACACACACACACACACACACACAAACAAACACCATATACGTACACTATTGTGATAAGATAGTGTTGCAATATCATTATGAAACAACATTAGCATTGTCCAATTATGATCTGGCCCTAACCCTAGCCACTGCCCTGGCCCTGACCCTAGCCCTAAGTCTAGCCACTGCCCTTACCCTAACCCTAGTCCTTGCCCTAACCCTAGCCACTGCCCTAACCCTAGGGACTGACCTGGCCCTATTCCAGCCAGTCCAACCTCAGCTAAACTTTATAGTGATATACTGTATACCAGGACCAGTTCATGCCCCTCCCCCACCTCACTTTTGCCTATCATGTTTAGAACATGTACATACTATATAAGTATTGATGATAGAGTGTTCGTGCTCCAGCTACCATCCTCTTCATAGTCAGCTTCATTGCTAGAGAAGGCATCCTCATTGTCAGTCTCTCTCATCTCTTACTTTACAAGGGTTATTGATGGTAGAGTGTTCGTGCTCCAGCTACCTTCCTCTTCATAGTCAGCTTCATTGCTAGAGAAGACATCATCATTGTCAGTCTCTCCCATCTCTTACTATACAAGGGTATTGATGATAGAGTGTTCGTGCTCCAGCTACCATCCTCTTCATAGTCAGCTTCATTGCTAGAGAAGGCATCGTCATTGTCAGTCTTTCTCATCTCTTACTTTACAAGGGTTATTGATGATAGAGTGTTCGTGCTCCAGCTACCTTCCTCTTCATAGTTGGCTTCATTGCTAGAGAAGACATCATCATTGTCAGTCTCTCCCATCTCTTACTTTACTAGGGTTATTGATGATAGAGTGTTCGTGCTCCAGCTATCATCCTCTTCATAGTCAGCTTCATTGCTAGAGAAGGCATCGTCATTGTCGGTCTCTCTCATCTCTTACTTTGGAGTTTGGCCATCTCTCTGGCGATATTTCCTGCAGCACTTTCTGCTACTTGCCCGGGCTTTAAGCAGTGAATGCTGTCATCATGTGACCATCTGTCTCGACTGAAATGCCACAAATTTTGAAGGATTTGAATATCACTTCAGTGGTGAAAGACTGCCAAGCTTTCTACACTCACTCCAGACAGAATATTCTCTGGAGCTTTTCTACTTCCTGCCAGTGTCTAATTAAGGGGGCGTGTACTGTTATATTGGAGGTAGTAAGTGGTGTGGGGTCTAATTGAGGGGGGCGTGGTCTGAAATACAGTATGTAGCAACAAACATACATATAGACAGTTACTGGTTAGTTGATGGAGTGCGGTCTTTAGAGGAACATACTTCTTGGTGGAGAACGACAATGATTTCTCAGCTTGCCTCAGTGTTATAATGGGGTGAGTACATAGGTGAGTTTTAGTGTCAGCTTGCCTCAGTGTTATATGGGGTGAGTACATGGGTGAGTTTTAGTGTCAGCTTGCCTCAGTGTTATATGGGGTGAGTACATGGGTGAGTTTTAGTGTCAGCTTGCCTCAGTGTTGTATGGGGTGAATACATGGGTGAGTTTTAGTGTCAGCTTGCCTCAGTGTTGGATGGGGTGAATACATGGGTGAGTTTTAGTGTCAGCTTGCCTCAGTGTTGTATGGGGTGAATACATGGGTGAGTTTTAGTTTCAGCTTGCCTCAGTGTTGTATGGGGTGAATACATAGGTGAGTTTTAGTGTCAGCTTGCCTCAGTGTTGGATGGGGTGAATACATGGGTGAGTTTTAGTGTCAGCTTGCCTCAGTGTTGTATGAGGTGAATACATGGGTGAGTTTTAGTGCAGCTTGCCTCAGTGTTGTATGGGGTGAATACATGGGTGAGTTTTAGTGTCAGCTGGCCTCAGTGTTGTATGGGGTGAATACATGGGTGAGTTTTAGTGTCAGCTTGCCTCAGTGTTGGATGGGGTGAATACATGGGTGAGTTTTAGTGTCAGCTGGCCTCAGTGTTATATGGGGTGAGTACATGGGTGAGTTTTAGTGTCAGCTTGCCTCAGTGTTGTATGGGGTGAATACATGGGTGAGTTTTAGTGTCAGCTTGCCTCAGTGTTGGATGGGGTGAATACATGGGTGAGTTTTAGTGTCAGCTTGCCTCAGTGTTGTATGGGGTGAATACATGGGTGAGTTTTAGTGTCAGCTTGCCTCAGTGTTGTATGGGGTGAATACATGGGTGAGTTTTAGTGTCAGCTTGCCTCAGTGTTGTATGAGGTGAATACATGGGTGAGTTTTAGTGTCAGCTTGCCTCAGTGTTGTATGAGGTGGTGAGTTTTAGTGTCAGCTGGCCTCAGTGTTGTATGGGGTGAATACATGGGTGAGTTTTAGTGTCAGCTTGCCTCAGAGTTGTATGGGATGAATACATGGGTGAGTTTTAGTGTCAGCTTGCCTCAGAGTTGTATGGGGTGAATACATGGGTGAGTTTTAGTGTCAGCTTGCCTCAGTGTTATATGGGGTGAGTACATGGGTGAGTTTTAGTGTCAGATTGCCTCAGAGTTGTATGGGGTGAATACATGGGTGAGTTTTAGTGTCAGATTGCCTCAGAGTTGTATGGGGTGAATACATGGGTGAGTTTTAGTGTCAGCTTGCCTCAGTGTTGTATGGGATGAATATATGGGTGAGTTTTAGTGTCAGCTTGCCTCAGTGTTGTATGGGGTGAATACATGGGTGAGTTTTAGTGTCAGCTTGCCTCAGTGTTGTATGGGGTGAATACATGGGTGAGTTTTAGTGTCAGCTGGCCTCAGTGTTGTATGGGGTGAATACATGGGTGAGTTTTAGTGTCAGCTTGCCTCAGTGTTGTATGGGATGAATACATGGGTGCGTTTTAGTGTCAGCTTGCCTCAGTGTTGTATGGGGTGAATACATGGGTGAGTTTTAGTGTCAGGTTGATCAACTTAACTGTGTCCAAAGAAGAGGGTGTTGCATGTAACTGTAATCTCCCTCTATGTCCCGCCTAATTTTACAAATGATGGAGAAACATGTTCTTCCCCCGCATGTGATGTTAGCACCTCCTGCAATCCACGCAAGTCTGCAAATGTGCTAAATCTTCCAGTAGTCATTCCTGGAATCTTCCTTTCTGTGATATGACTCCAAGTGGAATCCACCCAGTAGTGAATTACACATCACAATCCTCACCAACTTCGGCAGCAATATCTCACTCTGAGATAAGGAACTCCTCATTGTCTAACTTCTGATCTGCTAAGCTGAGCAAGTTATAGGATACCTCTCAATGGAAATGCAAACTGTAGAAGCATCACATTCTCTCTTCCTAAAGTCAACAAACTCATTGTCTTTGATAATCGCTTCATGAAAGAGAAAAACCGCAAGTGTTGCTATGCATATGTGCAAGTGTTGCTATGCATATGTGCAAGTGTTGCTATACATATGTGCAAGTGTTGCTATGCATATGTGCAAGTGTTGCATGCATATGTGCAAGTGTTGCTATGCATATGTGCAAGTGTTGCTGTGCATATGTGCAAGTGTTGCATGCATATGTGCAAGTGTTGCATGCATATGTGCAAGTGTTGCTATGCATATGTGCAAGTGTTGCTGTGCATATGTGCAAGTGTTGCTATGCATATGTGCAAGTGTTGCATGCATATGTGCAAGTGTTGCTATGCATATGTGCAAGTGTTGCTATGCATATGTGCAAGTGTTGCTATGCATATGTGCAAGTGTTGCTATGCATATGTGCAAGTGTTGCTATGCATATGTGCAAGTGTTGCTATATACTTCAATACATATGCAAGTGTTGCTGTTTACTTCAACACATGTGCAAGTGTTCCTGTTTACTTCAACATTTGCAAGTGATTCTCTATACCAACACGTATGCAAGTGTTGCTGTATACTTCAACACATCTGCAAGTGTTGCTGTTTACTTCAACATTTGCAAGTGATTCTGTTTACTTCAACACATGTGCAAATAATGTCACGACGTTCAAGTTTCTTGTGTGTCTGATGCTGTGACAAGTCCAGTGAACAATCTTAGGTTGGTTAGCTGATCCTCTCTCAGGATTATTGCAGTCAAGCTCTTGTCTAGTTCCCTGAACATCTGATTAGCTGTGACGTGTATAGATGTGTGGAGCATCACGCTGCAAGCAAAGTTGGAAGTGGTAAGACTGCCTCAATGACAAGTACTGTAAGTGCCACTCAAACATGAGGATATTCTCCATACAACTAGCAAGCAACTTTGCTGCCTTAATATTGTCAGGTATGAAGCACGAACTGCTGGCATAGAACATTTACAAAATTCTTTCGGCGCCTTTTAGAAAGAAAGCCATCTTTATGAATGTGCTTGATGAGACTTCTGCGTATAAGCGTCACAGGAAGTTGCACACTGATCTAGTTGCCCCTTCTGCTTGGGGCTGTTGTCAAGCCAGTAGAGATGATCAACACAGAACTCTTCTATGTCAGTGCCAGACATGCCCACAGGCTTCGGCAGCCTCTTGTCCAGCAGTATGCATAGTGGGGCAAGGATATCCAGTGAGGTGTGTGGAAGGATTTAATTATGCGGCCCTTGATCTGACTGAGTTGTTATCCCACTATTCTGTTGGTATTATCTACACCAAAAGCAGTCAATGATTCCAAGGTACATCTCGCACATCTTCGTGTATCACATATGCATTATGTAATAGAATACCATAAGTAATGTAGGGGTGGCAAAATAATTGCACGAGAGGGGGAGTTGAGTGCAATTGCCGGCCCCTCTACATTAATCCGAGTCGGAATCTTCAATTCAAGAGAAGCTCCTTTCTCAAAGATAGTGCCAGAGTGTTTCCCAGGAGGCATCGGTGCCTGTGCAAGGATTTTTCCTTGTTACAAACAGGCATTGAGGATCACACCCATCCTTCTTACCCAGTCCATCCTGCCTCTTTGCTTGTCCCTTCCCACTCGACATTTTCTTCCTCTCCTGCGGTTGGCTTAACCTCTTATAATCCCACGATGTTCCTGGCACGCCCTTGTTCCAAAAAGTGCTGACTCATTTGATAAAGTAAATTTTGGGTGTTGAATGACTGAGGACTCCTCACACTGCCACATGGTTTGGGGTGTTGAATGACTGAGGACTCCTCACACTGCCACATGGTTTGGGGTGTTGAATGACTGAGGACTCCTCACACTGCCACATGGTTTGGGGTGTTGAATAACTGAGGACTCCTCACACTACCACATGGTTTGGGGTGTTGAATGACTGAGGACTCCTCACACTGCCACATGGTTTGGGGTGTTGAATGACTGAGGACTCCTCACACTGCCACATGGTTTGGGGTGTTGAATGACTGAGGACTCCACACACTGCCACATGGTTTGGGGTGTTGAATGACTGAGGACTCCACACACTGCCACATGGTTTGGGGTGTTGAATGACTGAGGACTCCTCACACTGCCACATGGTTTGGGGTGTTGAATGACTGAGGACTCCTCACACTGCCACATGGTTTGGGGTGTTGAATAACTGAGGACTCCTCACACTGCCACATGGTTTGGGGTGTTGAATGACTGAGGACTCCTCACACTGCCACATGGTTTGGGGTGTTGAATGACTGAGGACTCCTCACACTGCCACATGGTTTGGGGTGTTGAATGACTGAGGACTCCACACACTGCCACATGGTTTGGGGTGTTGAATGACTGAGGACTCCACACACTGCCACATGGTTTGGGGTGTTGAATGACTGAGGACTCCTCACACTGCCATATAGTTTGTGGTGTTGAATGGCTGAGGACTCCTCACACTGCCACATGGTTTGGGGTGTTGAATGACTGAGGACTCCTCACACTGCCACATGGTTTGGGGTGTTGAATAACTGAGGACTCCTCTCACTGCCACATGGTTTGGGGTGTTGAATGACTGAGGACTCCTCACACTGCCACATGGTTTGGGGTGTTGAATGACTGAGGACTCCTCACACTGCCACATGGTTTGGGGTGTTGAATGACTGAGGACTCCTCACACTGCCACATGGTTTGGGGTGTTGAATGACTGAGGACTCCACACACTGCCACATGGTTTGGGGTGTTGAATGACTGAGGACTCCACACACTGCCACATGGTTTGGGGTGTTGAATGACTGAGGACTCCTCACACTGCCATATAGTTTGTGGTGTTGAATGGCTGAGGACTCCTCACACTGCCACATGGTTTGGGGTGTTGAATGACTGAGGACTCCTCACGCTGCCACATGGTTTGGGGTGTTGAATAACTGAGGACTCCTCTCACTGCCACATGGTTTGTGGTGTTGAATGGCTGAGGACTCCTCACACTGCCACATGGTTTGGGGTGTTGAATGACTGAGGACTCCTCACACTGCCACATGGTTTGGGGTGTTGAATAACTGAGGACTCCTCACACTGCCACATGGTTTGGGGTGTTGAATGACTGAGGACTCCTTACACTGCCACATGGTTTGAGGTGTTGAATGACTGAGGACTCCTCACACTGCCACATGGTTTGGGGTGTTGAATGACTGAGGACTCCACACACTGCCACATGGTTTGGGGTGTTGAATGACTGAGGACTCCTCACACTGCCACATGGTTTGGGGTGTTGAATGACTGAGGACTCCTCACACTGCCACATGGTTTGGGGTGTTGAATGACTGAGGACTCCTCACACTGCCACATGGTTTGGGGTGTTGAGGCTGAGGACTCCTCACTGTTTTTCTCTTTCCTTTGCCACTCTCAAGGCCACAAACCTTTCCATTCAGCACTTCTCTTATAATTAGTCTTGTAAATCATTGTCTGTGGCGGATGCTATATATGGCAGTCTCCTTCCACCTGCTGCTCCGTTGCTGTGGACTTGTCTGTGTTTTTGTTCTTGTCTCTCGAGCGTTGCAGGTCAGAGTCTGTTACAGATGCAAACACTTGTTCACTTCATCCTCTTGAAGTGGGTGTTGTGTTTTCTTGGAGTGGGTGTGGCTTGGCATGTTGCACAGACCCAGGATATTCATTTGAAAGGTGGTCAAGAATGGCTGAAGAAACAAATGGCTGAAGAAACAAACTCTTCAATAGTCTATCAATTAATTGCTCCGCCTAGTTAGTGAGCTACTCTACTTCAGAATCGGTTTCTATACTTGGCCGAAAATAATTACCTAACAACGTGGTCTGTGTGTTGATCAAATTGGAGTGGCTATCTGTTATTGTTGGAAAAAGTGTAAGTGCGTTCTGTTTGGCTAATGACTGTGAAATATCGTACCAACAGCCACAAGGGTCTACATGGCCTAGTACTAGGGTTAGGTGCATGTGGCCTCGAACTTCTCCAACGTACTGGCCTCAACTTCTCTGTTGTCAGGTAGAGTCCAACGAGTTTCTCTGATGCAACTTTCCTGCTCACATGGTGGGCCCTCAAGCCCCGCATCACTGGATGCATCCATCACTGCGGGGGTTTCTGTGGCAACCTTCCTGCTCACATGATGGGCCCTCATGCCCCTCATCACTGGATGCATCCATCACTGCGGTGGCAACCTTCCTGCTCACATGGTGAACCTCATGCCCCTCATCACTGGATGCATCCATCACTGCGGGGGTTTCTGTGCCTGCTCACATGATGGGCCCTCATGCCCCTCATCACTGGATGCATCCATCACTGCCGGGGGGGGGGGGGGGGGGGGGGGGGGCTCCCTTTCCAAGGCTTTAGTCCATCCCTCGGGTGAGGAGACAGGGAGCATGGTTCAAAATACATGCCATTCTTGTTCATGTTCCATGATAGTTTTTAGCGATAGCTGGATCAGGGCAGTTCTATTGCGTAGGACCGGTATGATCAAGTGATCAGCGAGGCCCAATGCAACATTGGAGTGATCGCATTTCATTAGTAACTGTTACTCTGTCAGATATAGGATCTGTGGCTGGCTCAAAACTTAATGGAGCTTGGCCCTGTGGATACACTTCTCTGTCAAGTATAGGATCTGTGGCCGGCTCACGACTTAATGGAGCCTGGCCCTGTGGATACACTTCTCTGTCAAGTGTAGGATCTGTGGCCTGCTCACAACTTATTAGAGCCTGGGTCCCTGTGGCTACAACTCTGCTTATGAGTTGTGCCTCTAGAATTCCTCCATATGTCAGGCACTCCCAGTATCTTATGCTTATGTCCTGCAACAAACTTCACAGTGAAAGTGGTCCTCTAAAGTTGACTGTGCAACTCGATCAAGTTTTCTCCGACGAGGAGACTGGTGCATTGTAGAAGACTTGGCCTAGCCTTAGGCTCTCCTTGTGGTTAGAGTTAT